>JAAKBH010000606.1:0-179290 GCA_019776075.1 Amaranthus palmeri | reverse complement strand
TCTCTTAGACAAAAGGTCCAACACTTGCTGGGTTTGTAGTAACAAACTAATGGTTCTTCCTCTTTTGAAGCTTGGGACTCTTGCATTGAGGACTCTCAGCAAACCCATTGTTAGCCGTTTCAAAAAAACAAGCTGGGTTGCACCCTAAATTTCGCGAATTCATCATTAGCATTGCTCAGGTTTTTTTTCTTTTTCTTTTGTTTCTAGTTTGTGTTTAATTTAATGCATGAGAAACTGATTGGTAATTTTTGTTTTTTTTGTTAGTTATTGTCTATTGGTAATTAGGTACTTGATTGAAGAAATTACTGAAAAATTTGGATCTTTTGGACATTTCCTATATTTTGTGATCTACAAATGTGGCCACTGAGTTTTGTATTTTATGATGATTTCTGTGATTTGGTAGATATTGCTGTTTTGTTATGTTGTTCAATTCAATGTAAATTGGTATGTACAAAGTCAATTGTTAATAAAATTGTTGAAGTGCCTATGTTTAGCCACCTATGAGTTGTCCACATAGAGAAAAAAAAAGTTTGCATCACTTTATAAACTCAAGGAGTAACTCCTATTATCACCAATTGGTTTTAGTGAACCTTTATCCCAATTGGTTTTAGTATTGGTTTATGCGTGGACTACTTCTTCTCCTCCTTGTTTGGATTGCCCAGACCCATTTTCTAAATTCTATCATAAATGGCACAAGAAATTTAGTAAAGGAGATAGGATTAGATTGATAAGGATCAGACTAAAATTGCATTAATCTGATCAGGTGCTGTTTAACTAATCAGAATTGTAGAAATCAGTGTGATTGACTAGAATGTTTTTCAACTTAAAAACGATTCAAATCATATATCTGGACCTATGTAGACGATTTAAATGTTTCTAGGCTGTGGTGATATTGACAAGGATTCATAGAGGTAGGAAATGTGTGATATCAATCTTTGGGGTGTTAGATGGTTTTCAAACTAATTTAAAATGCTATATCTGGTTGCCTAGGAAGATACCCTAATATAGTTAATTATATACTCTTTCAAAGGAATGAAAAGCAGTGCTTCTCCTCTCAATCTCAAAAAAGATGACCTAATGACACTTCTCATGCTACTATCTCAATTCACATAGAACTTTGCTTCCACAATAGGCGTGTTACAAATAAGGCTTCCATATTGCATTCTCATATCACCTTCAATCTTTGGAAGACGTGAATTAGTATTTGAAATGGGGTTCTCAAGACCTCATAAGATTCTCTGGAAATTTTCTCATGTTTCTATTGAGTCTTTAGTGGGTATTTGGGTGGATAGAATTGTATCTGTGCAATTACCATCATGTGTGTTTAACTAATCATATTTAGGGTTCTATGCAGGCTATTTATAGTTCCTTAGTGAGCCAGTTCGTCCTGCGAAACTTGCATTGCTTCACGAGTTAAAATACTCCATTCGTCGTTTTGACACAAAATATATTTATGTCATATGGAGTAAAATCAAAAGGACATAGGGAGTATAGTGGTGTAGGCATGTAACCTTTCAAATGTGTCCCCTCGGGTCAGACTCAACTCTTCATGGTTTGTTCAAGGAATTCACTAGATTGGCTATATAGCCCTTTATTTGTTTTCTCAAGGCTTTTTTTGTGGATAGAACCCTTTTTGTGCAAGCGAATTGGGCTAGGGCTCTCAGCGATCATTTTCATGACATTCAATGCACTCTCCTTCATTTGTCAATCTATATCCAAAATTTTCATGGACACTCTCAGAGCCACTTTAATGCTTGCTTAACATGATCGTGTAGGATCATCACCTATACACAGATTTGTGATGTACAAATACTTTGCATGACTGCATCACACCATCTTTAACTCTTCCAAGATTTTTGTTTTAGCATTTTCTCTACTCCCACTTATGGTGAATATCTACTCAATTCATTCAAATCATCACACCACCACCACAATAAAGATGCTCTGAATATTGTAGTGGCTTAATTCCTTGTCATACATTAAAAAGGCAACAGTCGAGCTTGAAAATATACAAGTTTTTTACTATTGAAGTTTTTCAAAAACTAATCTGGCTGTTATTTTCTTATGTTATGCTTCATATTTGGAATAATGTACAAACTACGCACATGATATTTTTCCTGATAAGGACGTTGTAATATTACATCATTACGTTCTCATGTGTTTTTGTAAATTAGTTAAATCACAAATTTACAACTACGGTGCAAAGGAAAATTTATGGTCATGCAACAAATGTTGAAATTCGCCCACTAAATGAGGAGAGAGCTATTCAGGCTGCTTCAGATCTTTTGGGTGAGATGTTTGTTTTCATGGTAAGATTTCATTATTTTGTTGCTAATGTTTGCCTATTGGCTATTGAGCGTCCTGCACCCTACTATCTGCTGCATAATCTTCCTGATTGATCATGCCATTGATTGCACGCTCAAGACAACCCTTGTTTTCATCCCCATTTTTCTCTTCTCTTGCCTCATGCTCATGGATTATGGTCATCCCCACTGTCACATGATTCGCTAATCTCTCTGCAAATCGCGAATCGAAAAAAGCAATTTTGGTCGATTTTGGGCTATTTTGGTCGATTTTGAGCGAATCTCGAATCGAGACATGCGAATTAAGTAGCGAATCATGTGACAGTGGTCATCCCCCATCAATGCAAGATAGTGATTGACCCACTGACTCTGAGTGATCAAACTCATTCCATTAATGTGTGATTTTGTTCTTGCATCAACACTATTCTTCTTGGCTGTAAAATGGAGGTCTGATCATCGGAGGAATTGCAAATACTTTTCACCCTGAATGAGCTATGTATTCTTAAATATTCAAATCTGCATGTTGTGGTGACAAATCTATTAGGCACTACCACAACTATAGTATTACCAATTTGATGTTTTCTTTTCATGAGTAACTATAATATGTGACTCAAGTTGAACAGGACAAATGTGTGTAGCTTACATTGTGAGCTTACATGCAGGTTGCAGGAGCTGCTGTGATATTTGAGGTGCAAAGAAGCGCAAAATCTGAAGCTAAAAAGGAGGAGAAACGGAAGCAAGAGATGGAGGTAATATCAAGAATCATTGTTTACCATTAAGTTTCTTTCTAGGTGTGGATTGCAGCTGACTTTTCTCATGTCTTGTGTGGCTGTTTGTATGCGCTTTGCCGCGTTCCATGAGAAGTTGAGGTGATTTATGATCTTAAGCTCACTGTGGATTTTCATTTAAGGAATACCAATCTGAGCTGTTTTCTGTTCAATGTAGAATCGATCAACATTTAACATTTCTGCTTATTGCAAATGGACTAATGTTCAAACCATTGCTATCGGTTTATACTTCCTCCGTTCCAAAATACTTGCAACATTTGCTTGTTCATACAGTCCAATACACTAATTCAATCCTTAATATCTTTAATTAATTACATAAAATAAAAATTATAAAAATTTGATATTAATAATCTTTACAATAAGACGAATCAAACAAGACCTCACTTGATTATATTTTAACTTATAGATTAAAAATAATCACAAATTAAGAGTGGTGAATGAATAGTACTATATATTCTAATGTGCAACTAAAATGGATCGGAGGAAGTATTTTATATATAGCTGTGTGATTCTGTATGCTTCAGCGTTTGTGTCTAAGTGCGTGTAGGTTCATTTACCAAAATGCTTTTGATGCTTTTTGATATTTGGTTTACTTTTTTATTGTTGCATGCACTACTCTTTTCTTTTTGTGATAGTTAGCATCTGGTATGCTGTACGCAGTTGAAGTTACAAGCTTATTTGTCAAATTTTCTTTTTAACGAAGTATACTACTTTTCATATGTTTGCAATGAAGTAATGGATCTTAATTATTAACTTTGTTTTGCTTGTCTCCTTTGGGCTATTGTTTGTAAGAAACATTATAAGCTATTGCTGTAGCGTTTTTCTCCGCTAACTATTGACGAGGTTGTATGTTGCCTTCTTGAAGTGATTATAGTAGGACGATAGGGGTAGCTGAGATGCGTATGTTAAGATATAAAAGTAGGTAGAATTTGAAATGAAGACATAAGGTCTTGGAGGCGTAGATAGGGGTAGCTGAGATGCGTATGTTAAGATATATATGTAAGAAGGATAGCATTTGAAATGAAGACATAAGGTCTTGGGGTTGCATATTTTGAAGACAACATGAGGAAAAACTGTTTATCATGGTTTGAACATTTGCAAAGAGAATTGAAAAAGCACCAATTCCTTTGTGGTATATAGCATAGTTAGAGTAAGAAGTATATCAAAGATGATCTAGATAACAAGAGTGTTCTATAGGAACATATAGCATTAAATAGAAATGGATGGAAGAGAATAATATATGTGGCAGATCATTGTAAATAATTTCTAAGTAGTAGATAAGTAATACAATGCGTAAAGTATAATCTTTGTTAACAACAATCTCTTAAGGTGATTTGTTTTGGTTAATGTAGCCAATCTCACATCGTTGGGATTAAGGATCTAACAATGTTTTTATGGACTATTGATAAGTGAAGGATGTGAGTTGAGGTTTGTATCCCTCACATATTTTTATCCCATGGGCTGAAGCTTGTAGTTCATTAAAGAAGTTAGCAAGTATTTATTTTAGATCCTGAGAGCTGGGATGAAATCTGTTGTGGGTTTCTATAAAGAATACTTAACTATATACTGTCTACTATACATCTTCTGATACCTGTTCATTAGACCCTTTTATTAGCGTTAGTAATGGAATAGATTCCCTGTTTTACACAAATTGTTGGTAAACTTAATTTGGGAAAACTGATTATATTCTGTATACTATCAAGAGGAAGAATGATCACTGTCATTTTGATCTTCGGTTATATTTGACGAAATTAAAATAGGGCACTTAAACAACCTGCATTATGTGTTAAGTAGCTGACGATCATTGTGTATTTTTTTAGAGTTCAATTGAAGCAAATGTTTCTTGTAGGGGTCAATTGAAACAAACATGATTTTATTAAGGCTAAGCATGTGCATATCCTACCCTCACGTTTCTTGCTTAGGACAAGTGGCTATCTAGAGGCATTGAGGAATGCCTACAATGATGTAACATTGATATATTCTTGGAGGCTTGGAGCGACTATCAGCCAATCAATGTCTATTTATTGAAGGGTCAGTGGGAACGAAGTTATGGTGCCTCATCCTAGCAAGATATCGCTTAAATGTATCTATGAGCGTGAGCGGATGTTTTAATCGCTCATCGAAAAGATTGTTTGTTCAAAATTAAAATATTTGGACAGGATAGTTTAATAAAATTGGTGTGTTGGAGACGAAGTTTCATCTTATTTGTGGATGGTTGATGTGTGTATTTGTTGAATTCTGCCAAATTTGGTTTGGGTTCAGTTCGTGTATTGGTTTTGGTTAAAAATTCAGTTGATAAAATATTTGATTCCACTTATTAACGATTTTGATTACATTCGAGTTAACTGCCTTTTGCAAATTAGCTCATTATGACAACGCCCTCTTTGTGAGTTCTTTTTGTTTTGTTTTTTCAAGTTCCTTTCAGGACAGATTGCCTTGTTAATAAGGTCCTGAATCAGGTTCACTGCGAGATACTTTAAGGAGGCCAAAGTAAATTTATCAAGAGCTAGAGAGAACCAAATGGAAAAGTTAATCTAAAATCTATTAAAATCTGCACATTCTGTCTTGAAATATGTAAGTTTATAATTAAGCCAAACTTTAAATATAGTATTTGATGATTAAATTGCTACTTTACATTTGGCTTCTCCAAAGTGCTATCTAGTTGTGCTTGGCAGAAATCCTTTTTCATGTGTCAACAGCTTTGAGTTTGTCGCCGGACCTGTATTACGTAATTCACCATTTGAATACACAATTCCCTCAAAATATCTGAATAAACGACCATTATTCTTTTTTTTTTGATTCGCGGTTTGTAAGAAGATGGCAAAATTTCTCATTTTATGGTTCTCTATGTCAAAAACATTGGTAAGGGTCAATCGGAAACAATCTATTTGTAATAATGAGGGTACAATTATGTACATTCTACCCTGGAACTGCGCCTAGGCGAGAGCCACTTGACATTGTGTAATTTCATGTTGTATGGCTCTCTATGTCATGATTGTGCCTGCATATTTGGATTCCTGGATGACGTGAAATGGACTTTGGGATAAATGTTCTCCGTCAAAATTTCTCTTTTTTCTTGCTTTCTTGAACCAGAAAGGTTTGATTTAGTGGCTTTCAAAAGTTAAATTCCTTTGAAGAACCTTTTGCCTCTATTTTGAAGACTGAAGCTTTTGATGATGAATGTGATTTGTGAATATTGAAGGCCCCTTTATTTGTGGAGGCGATGCTTTGTAATTTAGCAATTCACATATCATTGCAGATTCTTGAATTTTATAGCTGAAGATTAGGTTTTTTTTTTTTTTTTTTGAATTGAACGACTAAAAGGCTTTGAAAAGTCATCTTAATCACTGCATGGCATACCTGAAGTCATCTACCTTTCAAGTTTCAAGCTTAAGAATAATGTTCTATGTAGTATGCTGCACTTTGTTCAAGATTCTGAAGATGATTGTTGCTTCATTTTACAGACGTTTAATCAAAGCCACGAAGCTTTGTTGAAAGAAGTGGCGCAACTTAAGGAAAAAATGAAAGAGCTTGAGAAGCTAGCACAGGAACAAGGCGTCACTGGCCTATTTAACTTTAAAATCGGTCAATCGAGAACTGAAAAGTCTGCACCAGCTGCTTGAACGGACTAGTAGTTCATCTCTTGGCTCCATACGCTCATAACCTCTTTTAATCCCCGGTTTAGCTTTATTTTATTATACTTTTTGAGGAATTAATACCCCATTATTCTCTGTATATGTTTTTTTAGGAGCTCATTGTTTCCAACCAATTATTGACTGCCAACGTTGTTGTGTGGTGTGTGCAGATCACATACAGTCTCATTCTGTACGATACTAAGTGTAAATCAAAATTGAATCGAAATAGTCAATAATATCGCTTGCAGTTCTACGAACTCTTGTGTTCTTTGATCTAAGCATCTGTATTCTCTATGTTCAAATCAATCCAGTCTCATGTCGATGTCGAATTGTACATATATCATGCTACAGTTTCCTGATATCTCATGTGCTCAGTTATAAAAGCATATTGTATTTTCATGCCTAAAATAATAATAATGGCCATATGATATTCAAGTCCAATTATGAGGCGCTTTGTGAAAGAAAAACAGAATAAAATGGTTCTTGTTAGTGGAGGAGTGGGGAGTCTCTTTATTCTTTTCTTGTGTTGCTTTGTTTAGCCTTGGATAAATGTTGAAATTGAATGGCTAAGGTTCTCCCTTTTCTTTTGGTACACTTAGATGAATCAACTTATACAACTTCTTTGACTTAACAATTCAATTTACTGGTTGATTAGAACCACTTGTTAATCCATCAAGTAATGATCTTTTAGCAAAGGCATCAAATCCCTTCTTCATTTGTTGTTCTTCATTTTTGCAATTAGATAAGGTATGGATGCTCATTTGCCATGCTAACGATTCCATTACTTTAATGTAGTCAAATTTTGACAATAGATGATATTTCTTCTCTAAATGGGTGATCAAACATTTTGTGTAATAAAATAATGAGATCATTGAGGTTTTATAATTGATTAGATACTATTTGTTAGTGGTGGTTTTATGCATGTGTAAGGTGTTTAATATTGTAATTTTTTACTAGTATCAAGACCCAAATAATGTAATTGACATAATTTTCAACTTATTTAACTTTCAAATTCGTATTGAATGATACTTATGACTCAGAATCATGCCTATCCACATTGCCCTTGTGACTCTTTTTATACCAAAATTTTTTTACACCAAAGCTATTAGAATTGGAATTCTATGAACATTCATAATCCTGATATTGTTTATTAATAACTTAAAACATTTAATGATTAAATAGAACATTACTTTAGCCATTAATAGGTGCTAATTAACCATATAGAGATACTCAAGAAATCGTGTATAGTCGTAAGTTGATAAATCGATAATATTCATAAATATATAAATATATACAATAAATATTCCTAAATATTACCATCTCAAGGTTCTCTTTTCTCTAGATGATTTAAAGAAGATACTCTTGTAGTTATATGATTGTGCTTTTCTAATATTAACTAAAATTTTAACGAAAAATCAAAGAGAAGCCATATATATTTTATAAAAGATAACCAATTATTATTCATTTAATACAAAGATTATAACATTACCACTAGATGCAGAAAATACATTCTATAAGAGAAAACCAATTATTATTATTCAATCTAGCGTAGAGATTATAACATTTACCACTAAATGCAAGAAACTACGATCTATAGTCATCACAAATTAATAATATGCACAATTTGAAATCAATTGCTTTTTTTAACTTACTTTTTCTCATTCTCTACTATTTTTATTCTTTAAAATTATGAACTCCTACTAACTTAATAATTCAAAATTTACTAATCCAAGTCAAGCTTAACTTATTTACCAAATACTTGAGTCTCTCTGAATTTGGTAGAAATATATCATATTATATATATTCCTTTCACAAGTATTTTAGCATCTCTCCACCAAACCATCAAAAGAAAAAGAAGATACGATCAGGATGAAAGAAGGGCCAAAATCATCCACCCAATTGAATTAGCCTTCCTACTTCCTTTACGAGCATATGAATATGAGTAACTTGTTTTAGCCAAAAAGTTGAGTAGTGTGAGTATATAAATATACTATGTATTAGTTCAAGAAACCCAAATTTGTCCCCAAAAAAATTGATAATCCAGGGAATTTACGGTGTTGATACATACTGCTTTGTTGGCCCCCCGCATTAATACAAGTGCATAGAGAATCTGTTATGGTAATTGTCAAACAGAATTTGCTTTGGAGTTAAGAGGGCATTGCTCATTGCTGTGGTCTCTACAAACCCCATCTTCTTTCTCTTACCATCTCTTCCCTATTCTCATATCCCCCATCAACCCAAGGTAAGCATCTATCTTTTTTCTACACGTTTTCTTATTTTTTCAAGAATATTTCATTTAAAAATTTTTAAATTTTGTTGCTTTCTCTTTTTTTGATCCCTTATCACCCTTTACTTATCCTGTTGTTGGGTTGTGTTTTTCATCTATAATTCATGATTCCCATTTGCTTATTTAAGGTTTTACTTCTTTTGCTTTTGTTAAATTTTGATATTTCCTTTGCTGTTAGTGTTTGGTAATAGTTTAATCTTGGTTTGGTTGAATTTGATTGCTGATTCATTGAAAGTTGGTGCCTTTTCTTCGCTGACCCTAATACTCTATCGGGTCTTGTGTGTATCATCTATGTGATTGTTGGTAGAATTTTGGGTCTGATTGGATTTCTGTGTTAATTTGTGAGTTAGATTGTGTTCATACTCTATAGTGAAAGAGTTGGGGTGTGTGTGTGTGTGTGTGTTAAAAGTGGAATCTTGGTGTACTTGAGGATTTATGAAGGAATGCTGGAAATTGTAAAGTTCTTGCTATAGGACCACATAGGTGACAAGTAATTTGTTATTTGCTTGTGGATCGCGTTTCTTTTCTTGCTGCTCATGAAATATGATCTTTTTCATCTTGCCATGGTGCAAGTGTGTGTTTGACACTTCGACTTGGAGGGTACTAGTTGGTTTAGCAATTGCATTGCATCTCGTTATTGGATTTGGTTTTGTACAGCAGCAATAGCCAGCATGTGTTCTGCTGTTTGCAGAATACATGTCATGTTTTTTTAGCATAAACAGAATGATATCATATGAAGACCTTTTCAACTGAACAATGATGCTTCTCTGTAGTGGAGAATGACTTTTTTCAGTTGAATTTTCGGCTGCAATGTCTTTTTGTTAGAACATGATTCTCTCATAAATTACCATTAGGGTTTGTTCTTCTTGAGTATCTCTAAGTTTGGATTGGAAAAAAACTTGATCCAGTGTTTTTAAGCCAGTGCTATTATAGGGGTCTGAGGTCTGACTGAATATAGTTTGTCTCACTCCTTTCTGTAACTAATACAGGTTTTTGAAGCTTGGGATATTCGATGAGGAAGGTGCTGAAGAGAAATGGCTGCAAGTCAGCATCACACCAGTTCTTCAAGGATCGAGCAAAGAATCGAGTGGATGATCTTCAGATGGTTTTTTCAGATCTGCAGTCTGCAAGGAAGGAAAGCCGCACAGTTGATGCTGCAGTTCTTGAAGAGCAGGTTTATCAAATGTTACGTGAATGGAAAGCTGAACTTAACGAACCCTCACCTGCGTCATCCTTACAAGTGAGATTTAAAATTCTTGTATTTGTTTCTTTGATCCCTGTTATTAAATGATGTGCGTGTAATTTGAAGAAAAAGGAGTATGAACAATTGTTACTGAAATGGATTCTTGTAGAATGACAGTCTTGGCGCATTCTCTTCGGACATTTATCGACTGTTGCACCTTTGTGATGAAGAAGATGATGCTACGAGTCCATTTGAGCTTCCTCTGCCAAAGTCTGAACCTGATGTCCAAAATTTTCAAACTGGGGATGCCATTGGCTTCCAAGAGGTAGATTATGTACTCTTTCATTTAAAATGGATCTTGATGTCGAAAATGTATCTGGATTTTCTGCCATACTGTTGTTTGGCATGCTATGCTGAAACTGAGTAACACCTAAGAGTCTGAAATATTGGCATAAGTTGCTTAGACATTTTGTGTTCTGCATGTCATATGCTTGTTGCATGGAAACGTCGTACAACAAAATAATCCATGATGACACTTCTGGAAATGACAGAAGAATTTGAGGGGAATGTAGTGAAAAGATATGATATATTATATACATGAAAGCATTAATACCTGTCATTTCATCATCTCTGGAGAGGAAGATATGATAGTACAAGTATGCAATAGAAGTTGTAGATTCTAGTTTTGTACCAGTGTTCACATAAATGTTAGGGTGAGAAGTTCGGTAATGAGAGCGTGGTTATATAACAGTTGTAGAGAGTTCGCTCCAAGTGCACTAATGAGTTCAACCATATGCGATTTTGTAGATGAAATTGTGCACCTGTGCTTACTACTCTGTGTTTCTATCTGTTGTTGAAAGCTGAGTGTGTCATCGTTCTCTGACAAAAATGGTCGTTTCTAGCAACAACAAGCTCCTTTCTCTTCTCTCTTTTTGCAAACAGCATTTATACAACCTAGTCTGTCGTTAAGGGTTCAAAATTGAGGTAGGATAACAAGAATTGTTACGGCCTACGGGATGAAATCAGTAGAAACCATTACCAACCAAGCCCTTGGACTCTTTGGTAGCTGCTTGCCTTGTTTATGGTACTTTGCAATCTTTCTTTCTATTGCAACTCCGAGTTGCGACATTTATAGGGTTATGTGTGGGATATGGGCAAGACACAAATGAGTATTGGATTTAGCTCTTTGTCTTCAGTCATTGTACAAAATATCGCCTGCATCATTGTATCGTTACCGTTTTGTTAAGCTATTTAAGCTTATTATGAGCAATATGATCAAGAGTGGAAGTGGAGAAATCTTCTGTAGACCCATGTTAATCTAATCTCACACAAGAAAATACCATGATAAAGAATAGATCCATGATGTGGCTGATAAAATCAGTGATATCATAACACATACTTGAGGGGTATTGTTTGGGCTTTGCCAGGCGAGCCTCTATTCTCAGCCATGGATGTTTTGGTATCTGAAGACGAAAGAGGGGAAGCATATCTTAAATCTTTTCATGATTGCTGAATAAAACTTGTAGGAGTATTTGATTGGAATTAAGTTTGGGTTACCGAGTCAATGTTCACTGTTTCTTGGATATTTCCACATCTAGACCTGAAACTTGGATATGTACCTGCATTGAATCTTTATCTCTGAGACCAAGTCATGTCTTGTGTAAGAATGCCACGCACATTTTTTTCCTTTAAGTTTTTTTTTTATATAAAACTTCCCTGTATGAGAAATTCAGACCCTCAAGACATTGAAGTAAATGCTTCACCTATAATGAATTGCATGAGCTCCTCCCTTTCTAGAATGAAACACTCTTTTCGTGTCCTACTAGATTACAGTGTATTTTAAATTGATTGTTTATGGGCCATTTCCTAGATTTTCATTTTACTCCATAAAAAGTCAACTAGGACTATCATTATGCAATTGGAGTAAGCATTCACCCCGATGTGGATTTAAGTTCTCCCTTTGATAAAAGCAAGTTTCAGTAGATTTGAACTGTTGTTGATCTTGGGACATGGGTAATCGATTGCATAAAAGGTCTCATAGTCATCTGTGTCTACATTCTTGAATTCATTAGGTCATCTACACCTTATTTATTGAGAATGTTTTCGAGCCTCATATATAAAATTGGGCATCTAGGCTTTTTGTGAGCTCAATGATTGTCTAACTCAGCAAGAATATAATGAATACTTCTAAATCAATGAGAAGAAAGTCTTTTGCTGATTTATGAATGACTCTTACTTTACCCAAAAAATAATTAGAAACTTAAAGAATATGTAAATTTGTTTGGAGTTCTTACAGTTTGTTACTGTTTCAACCATGAAGTCCAACAATTTATGTCATTTGAAAAGTTTAGAGAATATGTGGTGGTTAACTTTGAATTTGGCTTTTGATAGGAGTCTGATGTCAAGCCTGGATCACAGGAGCAAAATTTCTCACCAGTTGATCAATGCAAAGGATCTCCTGCATTTCGCAATTTGACAACAAATCTGGAGCCACACCAGCTTGACTATAATCAATTTAATCTTCAACTAGACCTTGAACATCACTATTTTGGTGGCTATAACGCTGTTGATGTGAGTGCTTTTTATGCACATCCCATTTCAGGATTTCTGCCCAACATATGCCCATCACCTGCTGCTTTCCTGGGACCAAAGTGTGCACTCTGGGATTGTCCCAGGCCTGCTCAAGGATCAGACTGGTGGCTGGACTATTGTAGCAGCTTCCATGCCACTCTTGCACTAAACGAGGGACCTCCTGGAATGACTCCAGTCTTGCGTCCTGGAGGCATTGGCCTGAAAGATGGTCTACTTTTTGCTGCTCTGAGTGCTAAGGTTCAAGGCAAAGATGTTGGAATTCCGGAATGTGAGGGGGCAGCAACTGCCAAGTCTCCTTGGAATGCCCCTGGTAAGTTTCTTCTAAATGCTTTACACAAGTTATCTCCCCGTCCAATGATTGTTGTAGTTTAGAAAAGCCATCCTCCAATGAACAAGGGGTGTTAATTTGAATTGTTGATGTAACTTGCATCTCGCATATTGTTCTACATGATTTAATTTCTTAATAAAAGCTCACCCTTCACATCAGCAAAAAAAAGTAATCGATTTACAAGGATGGCCCTCTTCTGAAGGAATGTACAAGAGAGCTTATTGATTGTTATTTAATGAATTGGCATACGGCATACGCATCCTTTTTTTACCCTTCATGATACATTGTTTCCCGATCATAGAGTTGCAATGTGTTCTCTGACATTTCTTTTCATGACATTGCAGAGCTTTTTGACCTCTCAGTGCTTGAGGGGGAGAATATAAGGGAATGGCTGTTTTTTGACAAGCCTCGAAGGGCATTTGAGAGTGGAAATAGAAAGCAGAGATCACTGCCAGATTACAGTGGCCGAGGTTGGCATGAGTCCAGAAAACAAGTTATGGACGAGTTCAGTGGGCTTAAAAGATCTTACTATATGGATCCTCAGCCACTGAATAACTATGAATGGCACCTGTACGAGTATGAGATTAACAAATGTGATGCTTGTGCGCTATATCGATTGGAACTCAAGCTGGTGGATCGTAAGAAAACTCCCAGAGGAAAATCAGCTAATGATTCAGTTTCTGAGCTCCAAAAGCAAATGGGTAGGCTTACCGCTGAGTTTCCGCTTGATAATAGACGTACACTGAAAGGAAGGTCCAAGCTCAGCAGCAAGAATGGTATTGGAAATCTGCACTCTGACCCCAATCAATTGGCCAGCGCAGATAAAACATCATTCGATCATGGACTCGGTGCACCATATGGGTACCTTGTGGAGAATATAGGCGATTTCTATCTGAAATGAGGCGATAGAGCAACAATCTCACAAATGTCTAGTTGGTGAGGTATCTGTTCTACTGAGTACTGACAGTTCCAATTTTAGGTTTGGACATCTTCAATAACATTGGTGAGACCCTCATTTTTTTACATTCGAGGATCTTGTACATATTCTTATTGTGGGTTTTAGCCAAAATGACGGCTAGTCGGCTACTGTCATTGCTGGAGCATATTTGACATATCAAAAGGGGTTACAAACAGTTTTAAACTGCTGATGTTTACTATATTTAGTAAAAATGTAGGGTTGATATATATTCTAACGATAGTTTCTACATGCAATGGAGATGCACGTTGGATGCTAATTTTATGAATTATGTCAACTCAACAAAAGCATGTAATGTTTCTTTATATTTTATGCTATGAGATGAGATACATGTCAACTCTCTTCTTGTTATTTCCTGGTAACTGTTAATGTTGAATCTTGGACTTAATTTGATTTAAGTACTATAATGGTCAATTGGTATGAAGTATTCCCAATTTCCATTTGAATTTGCGTAGCAAATTCAAAGGGATAGAGGAGTATAATTACATACATTGATTTTTGATCGGAGATGATCAAGATTATTGCCTTCAAATTTGGAATAGTAAGACATCAAACTATCCTATGCTATCTTGGATGCCAAAGTACACTGAATTGTCATCAAGTCCTCTTTTGATTGATCCAAAGTGTTGCTTTATTGCTGTACTTTAAGCTTTAAGGTTACAAAATCAATCCTCATTATCAAACCTCATAGAACTAGACTCCTTTCAACTCAATGAAATCGTCCTGATTACTTTATTACACTATTCTTTAACCATTCTTGATACGCATATTTTATTATTGATCCTTGAGTTAAATTATAGTCACTAAAATTTTATGCAATTCGTCCCAATGTAAATTTTATTAATATTAATTGTTTATAATATTCTATTATGCACAATTAGAAATATTTAAAATTGAATTATTATATTGCTTGGTGTGTGAGACAATTTCACAGAGTTGGAGGGAGTACTAATTCATAGAAGTATATATTAATAGAAGTCTTACTTGAAATCCATACGTTTGATTTCTGGCTGTAGGGAATAGCCTATTGATTATTACATTATTAATTTCTGGCGGAGGGAATATTTCTAGTCCAATACATGGTTCTACTTTCGGCACAACCCACAGCCTTAAGTTTTGAACCATCCCCTTGAGATTAGAGCAGGCTACATGAAATTAGAGATTGACACAGGCCGAAAAGAACAAAATTTTAACATCACAATAGTTGCTCATGCTCTAGTTATCCGGGTGATTTAGTTGAAGACCATTTAACCGCTATATCATCAGAAAACCAAACAGCAGGATCACAGCTCGGTCTTTCCATTAAGTGCAGCGGCGTCTGTATACTGTACACAATTGTATAATAACAAACTGCAATCAACAACTATACACAAAATAACCTGATATATCAATAAAATCCAAGTAAAGCAGCAGAACAGTCCGCAACACAAACAAAGAAACATTAGCTTAAACTATGCAAAAACCGAATGCCCTATTTTCCTGAAACTATCATCCTCCAGAGCACACAGAACTCAATTCCCACAAGAGATATTATGATAAACAGAAGCTCACTTCTCATCCATAGACATCGTCAATAAGCAAGTTAGTAGAGTTTATAAGCATTTCCGGATTCAAGTATTAAGAGATAATTGGTGAGAAGAAAGGAAATAGCATGTACAACAAATTTGGAGTAAAGAGAAGATACGAACCTTAGCACATATTGTAGTATCCACGATCTATTATTCAAGTGCCTTTCTGACGCTAACAGTAGGCTACAACAACCGATGACAAAGACTAGCGAGAATCATGTCAAAGTGGAACCTGGGAGGTTCAATAATCAATATGTCCCCAATCTTACACCTACAATACAAAAACTTGTCTTTTGTGGAATACCAACAAATGAAACAGATCCAAGGAGTGTCCTTATATGTACTCAGTTCACATCATACCGTTAACCTTTGACCTGAACCCAACTACAACCAGGAATTTTCTTAAGTCCCCGACTATCCATCTTGCTCCTTACAATAGAAACATCCAACCAACGATCTGCTGCGGCATAGACATTAGACAACAATACAAAGTTGCCCGCATTTAGTGGCTCGATTTCAATTAGTCGGTTGGCCACTACCTCAGCCAATTCAGTATCGCAATGCAATCTACATGCTCCAAGAAGCGCGCCCCATGTTTCCGCATGGTCCACAACTGGCAATGATTTCAGAAGATCATAAGCTACTTCTAAGTGGCCAAAACGACCTAGAAGATCAACCATACATGCATAATGGTCCGTAGAGGGGATGATCGAGTATTTAGTCCTCATCATGTTGAATAAGCAGTAACCTTCCTCCACTAACGCAGCACGGCTGCAGGCAGTCAGAATGACAGTGAAAGACACATCGTCTGGAATTATCCCCTCAGAAAGCATGTTATAGAATAATTTAACAGCATCCACTCCTTGACCATGAATAGAAAGGCCTTGAATCATAGAGCAGTATGACACTATGTCACGCTTAGGCATTTCACAGAACAAACTCATTGCTCTCTCCATGTTACCACATTTTGCATTCATATCCACCAATGCCGCAACAACATGAGTACGTTGGTGATCAATAGAGCTGCGACTCAAGTACAAATCAATCTCTTTCGCAAGATTCAAATTTCCTAATTGTGCACAAGCAGACATCACACTCACCATTATATATTCATCTGGCGTAGTATTGCTCAAAAGCATCTCTCTAAAGCAGTTCACAGCCTCATCTGGAAGCCCATTTTGTCCATACCCAGATATCAAAGCAGACCATTGAACAAGATCCTTCTCTAAGCACTCATCAAACAAATTCCTTGCCAAAACCATATTGCCACTTTTAGCATACCCACAAATCATTGTGGTATACGAAACAACATTTTTTATAGGCATTTCATCAAACAACTTCCTCGCATCACTCAGCTGCCCAAACTTAACATACCCAGAAACCATAGCGTTCCAAGACACCTGATTTCTTTTAGGCATTTCATCAAACAATCTCCGAGCACTATCCAAATCCCCAAAATTAACATACCCAACAACCATAGAAGTCCAAGAAACAACATTTCTAACAGACATTTCATCAAAAACTTTGTGTGCATCATCAATCAACCTACATTTCCCGTAAAAATCAATCAAACTAGTGCCCACAAAAACATCATGTTCAACTCCAAATTTAATCAATAACCCATGAACACTAACCCCAACAAAAGCAGCCAATTCATTAGCACAACACTTCAACAATGGAGGGAAAGTATACTTATCTGGAAAAGCACAGGAAGAATCTCTCATGGAAGAAAAAAGAGAAAGAGAAGAAGAAAGAGAAGAATGAAGACAATGAGCGTTCAAAAGAGAGTTGGAAAGACAAGAATTTGGACATGTAACAATTTTATAAACAGAGGTTGCGTAATTAAGGAGAGAAGAAGAGAAAGTGGAGCGAGAAATGAAACTGGAAAGAATGTAATTGTTTTGGTGAAGGCCTTTAGTTATGATATGAACATGAATTTTTTGGAAACACTGAAGAGTTTTGCAAGATTTTAAAAGCGTGATGATTGGCGCCAAATGATGGTTCATTGATGAAGATGAAAGATGAAAGATGAAGAATAAACACGGTTGCTGCGCCTGCTAATGCTAAGTTTGATGATACATTTTTTGGACATACTTGTATAATACTATAAGCTAGAGATCAAGATCAATTCTTTGAATATGTTGGGTTTACTTATGTTTCTTTTCTAAATTGACTGCTACAAGCCTACATCAGCCATATCAACAACACAAGATTTGTAAGAACGGCGCTTAAAAATTAGTACAAGTTTGGTGGGCAAAACCTGGATACCTACCTCTTTAGGCTATTACGGCTTATTCGACTATTTTATGGATTAGTGTAAATGTCATTATGGAATAGAGATATTATTGTATAAAAATTAATATTCTACTAATTGAAAACTACTAATTCTTTGTGTTTATTGTGATTTTCGTTTAAGATTTGAAAAATATATGAAGCAGCTCTATATTATCCTTTTGTGTTATAAGTTCACTAAGATTGCATTTATATAAAATTTATGATATATGTTGCTCCAAAAAAAGAGCTATGTATATAGACAAGATATAGAATTGAAAATTCATCACCAAATTAGACGTTAATAATGGATGTAATTGATGTTTATATTAATTTAGATCATGAAATATAAATACAAAAATATAAAATACCAATAATATATTCACATTTCTAAGGATGAGAATTGGTAGCCTTCAAACCAATGAAACAAGTTCCACTGAAGGCAGTAGGCATGCTAGACTTTTGAAAATTATAAATATGAAGTATAAACTAAGTTCACGAGCACTGGCATTTTCGCAACTTTTGAACAAACTAATCTCGTGAATACTTGTTTAATAAAGCCTACAGATTACAGAATATAACATATTCTATTCTAACTAGACAAACCCAAAACCCAAAAGGATATGAGTGTTGAATATACGTCTTTTACGTTCAAATAATCCATTATTGCTCCCAGAAATTGCATACATGGGAAAGCAATCACTAGATGAGCTTCAACCCAAAACCCGATTCTCTCAAAATCACTTTGTTGAGCTCAATGATGTGAGGCCAACAACGATACCTATATGCCCATTTATCCTTGCATTCCGAAACCTTACATTCAGAGTAAAGATCTGTCCAGAATTGACATGTTATAAAAAATTTTCAAGAAATGGACTTGAAGATAAGTGGTTATTGAATGACATATCAGGGGAAGCAAAAGGAGGACAGATTATGGCAGTCTTAGGTGCTAGTGGATCCGGGAAATCTACCTTAATCGATGCTCTAGCTGGTCGAATATCCAAAGAAAGATTACAAGGGTCAGTAACCTTAAATGGGCATGAAGTTTTGAGGTGTAATACCAACATTCTGAAATCGATTTCAGCCTACGTAATGCAAGATGTCCTGTTGTTTCCAGGACTAACTGTAGAAGAGACCCTGATGTTTTCAGGTGAATTTTGTCTGCCGAGAACCATCTCAAAAGCCGAGAAAAGAGCGAGGGTCCAAGGACTCATCGACCAACTCAGTCTAAGACATGCTGCTAAGACGATAATTGGAGATGGAGAGCATCGGGGAGTCTCAGGAGGTGAACGGAAAAGGATTTCGATAGGCATTGAGATCATTAATGACCCGCCTATCTTATTCTTAGATGAACCGACTTCAGGGTTAGACTCAACAAGTGCTTTTCTAGTGACCAGTGTTCTACAGGGTATATCTCGGAGTGGCAACATTGTAATCTTGTCGATCCATCAGCCTAGTTCTCGGATTCTTAGTATTTTAGATGATCTGATAATCCTATCTGATGGACAGACAGTCTATAGCGGCTCACCTGCAAATATCTCAAAGTTTTTCGCAGCATGCAGTTACCCAATACCGGAAAATGAGAACAAGGTTGAATACGTGCTTGATCTCATTACAGAGATCAAGGATGAATCTCCAGGTAGTATCACTAAATTGATGGAGTTCAACAAATCCTGTCAAAAGCAATATAATAATCTGCAAGAGCTAATCACTGCAAACTTACCTGTCTTGTCGCTTATTGATACAGTAAAGGCAAGGTTTTCAAAGTTTGCTAACCCATCTTGGGTTGAGATTGGTATGCTTGCTAAAAGATCATTAATCAACTCAACAAGAATGCCTAAATCGTTTGGTTTTCAGTTTAGTGCTGTGATTTTTTCTGGAGCGATGCTTGCTACCGTCTTTTGGAGGCTAGATGATTCCCCAAAAGGAGCACATGCACGGCTCGCGTTCTTTGCCTCTGCTATAATCACAACTTTCTTTATCTGTAGCGAAGCCTTACCTCATTTTGTCCAAGAAAGGGCAATCTTCATGAGAGAAACTTCTTACAACACTTACAGAAAATCATCCTATGTTATCAGTCATACCATCACTGCCCTCCCTCCCTTGGTTCTCTTCTCCTTCACTTTCTCCATTATAACGTTCTGGGCTATCGGACTAAATGGTGGGCTCCTGGGCTTCCTGTGGTACTTTGGGTTCATGGTAGCCTCATTCTGGACAGGGAACTCATTTGTGACTTTTGTGTCAGCCGTGGTGCCTCACGTTTTAGCTGGTTATACGGTGGTAATAACCTTCTTGGCTCAATTCACACTCTTTAGCGGTCTCTTTATACCCCGAGGTCAAATCCCTCAATACTGGATATGGTTTCATTACATGTCTCTGGTGAAGTATCCATATCAAGGAGTTTTACATAATGAATTCAACAATCCTATGAAGTGCTTAGTTAACGGAATCCAAATGTTCGACGACACTCTCATCAAGGATGCTCCGCGTGATTTGAAGGGTGAGGTATTGGCTAGCATGAGCAGCGTACTAGGGATCAATATTACTAGTAGCACCTGTGTGATGACAGCTACTGACATCCTACAGCAGCAAGGAGTCACTGATCTGAGTAGACTTGATTGCTTATGGATTACTATTATCTGGGGGTTTTTCTTTAGGATCCTCTTTTACTTTGCTTTGCTGTTTGGTAACAAAAACAAAAGGACCTAACACTAATGTGAAGTTAGATTACGTGTGCTGCACAAATGCATGCTGATTTTAGCTCATCTCTATTGTGCAACTTGAAGAATTAGTTTTATGCTAAACTAGACAGCCCAAATTCCATAAGGTAGTGTTTGAAAACATAAAATTCATTTGAAAATAGGAAATTGAAATTTGGTATTCAAATTCAAGAATTGTAAATGACACATATATACATGAAATTTGCAAATTTTCATACTTGACCTATTTTACATTGTTGTTGGAATTCCATGGAATTGATCCAATTTCAACATTTCTAAATTCAAGATTTGCCAAACATAGTGTTTGGACCAATTCAATATTTAGAAATGAATTCCAAATTGTCAAACATAACATAAAGCATTTTGAGCCTTCTGTCAAGAGAGAATTCAGAGCAAACTGGAGCAGCTCTTGGCCATTAAAGCTAATCAAAAGTAATAAGCAATCAAGAACATCGAAACAAATACATGAAATAAGGGAACTAAAAAAGAGCAAAACACACATATTAAACTGAGCTGATCAATTGTGGTACTAACTACTAACCATTAGATTCAAGAAAGAAACTGCATAGATGACATAAACTAAAATTACAAACCAGTTGCTGCACAAAGGTCTACTGACCTTAATTTAAATCCATACATGATTCCGCGAGGGAAAGCATTTATATATATTTAAAAAAAAAAAGCATAAAATATAAGTGAAGAATGCTGCCATTGGGAGGAGCAACTATCATTTGGCCCAGCATTACGCAGCATCATCTTCCAGGGTATTGACTCTCTCACATTCATCAATCCACTCGCTATATCTGTAAATTAAACACTAATGTTATTAGAAGAAATATAACATCGGACAACAGAGCAGCTTAGAGGAGTCAAAGATAATTCAGACTTACATGTCAATTGGTTCGGTCAAAGCTGCAGCCACAAATAAGAAAAAAAAAATTAATAAGTAAATGAAATCTTCGCATGATACACAGCAAATTGCATCCAAAAACAATTACATCAGCCCAAAAACAATTACATCAGCCCAAATAGATGAATGTAAACCTCCATCCATCAACGTATTTTAAAATCAATTTTAACTAATCTCTTATTCGATAGTACTTTGCAATACTCGTTCCCTACATAGGCATGCACGTTAAGCACCAACGGTTGTTATTTCTTTACATCCTTTTAATTTATGTTTTACTAGACATGTTCTCTTGGCCTATAGATATTTTAACTATTGTTATTTATTCTGCATTTTGACATTCTATAAATTCCTAAAGCTGGGTGAGTCTGGATGCAAAGGTAGAAGCCACTAACACCGGTTGAGACACAAATACTTGGTTAAAGTAACAGGCTAGCAGCTCTAAACCCCAAGAAAACAGTGTGTTAAACAAGATAGGTTAGCAATGTCCTACATTCGCCAAAGGTTCAAAAATTGTACCTGTTACTGTCATACTGAAGTTCTCTCGGCATATCCTACATTCAGCTTCGCCAATCAAGTTTTTCATATCACTGGAAAACAAGATAGGTTAGCAATGACAGCTCAAAATTGTAGTTCAATAAAACTGCTTCCAAGTATACAGTGAGAATATGTTCAACTCCCCAAAAGCTATTAATTCATCATTGCCTTGTGGAGAGTCCAATTTCTATGAAATTTAGGAACCACACAAGTGACAAATGTACCCTCATGACTACATTATAAAGTATCTCAAAGGAAAAGCCATAAACCCTGCAAAAATAAGGCCGCATTGCATCGGCCACATTGTAAAAGTTTTTAAATAGAACAAACCGATATTTTTTGTATTGTAAAGGTTTTAAAAAAAAGCAATTTGGGTCGTATCAAGGGGTATCTCATGCTTTTGACCGATATTTAGGGCATCACAATAACATCACTCCCATTACCGCATTCAATGTTCTGTTACCACGATCATGAGTGTTATCACTTTTTGCACTATGACCCTGAATTAATGAAACAAAATAAGCTCAAGGGTGCAGCAGCTTACATGCGGCATTCCACACTGGTCCCATGATTGCAGAACGGACAGCTAAAAACAGTATCAAGTTTGTCCATTCTCTTCTTTGGTGCCGGCTTAGCTCTTGACTTTCTCTTGCCCATATTAAGTAGCTACCAGCACTTCATAATAACCATAACAAGACAGCCATGAGAAAGAAAATAAGATTTTGAATTTTTAATTTTATAACAAGGCATAAGGTGAACAAAAAATAGACTGAAAATTAACCAAACCATAGAATAGCCAGGGTGACACCAAAAGAATAAGCTTTACAAAAAAGGACTGTAGCCTGTAGGAGAAAAAAAATTCAGCCTAGTGTATTGAGCAGTCCGTCACAGACAATGTATACAAGTCAAAGAGCACCACGATTGAGAGTTAAATCGTGCTTCGGAGGGAATAAGGGGTGATATGGACATCAGTTAATCATAAAGATTCAGGCTTATTATCTATATCTATAATCTTAAAAGGGCACACATCTATAAATATATAACTAAGAACAGCAACACATGATTCACTAAATTTCCCGCGAGTCACGAATCGAAAAAAGCGAATTTATGGTCGGTTTTGGACTATTCTTGAGCAAATTGCGAAATCAATACACAGATTAAGAAATCAGCAATTTCCTTTTAAGAAAAAAGTTTCTGTTTTCTTTATCTAATACACAGAGGGCTCTGAAAGAAGGAACTCCAAATGTCTAAAAGTCATCCAACTTCTATTCATATCTAACTGCAATTGTTATCACAAGAAACACCATGCGATTCCCAAAAGAATGCAATTGTTATCACAAAAAACACCATGCGATTCCCAAAAGAATCTAAGAGACAGTGAAATTAGTGTTTTGAAAAAAATGGTATTTTAAAGAAATGACATGTCTCCAAGATATCCAATCACAAGATTGGGTACTCTACACTAATATATACACTTATATTTGGATTAGAATTTAAGAAGGAAAGGAAAAGGGAAAGGGTAGGGAAAGGAGCACAATAATAAGAAAAGCTTCTCAACGAAAGAGGAAAGAACTTCGAATATTTCCACTTCTTGTAGAGATTTGGTCATCAACCAAAAAAAAAAAAGAACTAATCCCTTCAAATCCTCTACTCCATATTATTTATCCAAACAAAGGAATTTGTATCCCTTCAATATGATTTCCTTTCCTTTCAATTTCTTCAATTCAAACAAAGTGTAAATACTTGAAGACAAGAGACAGATCGAGTTGCACAAATACTTGCAACCTTATAATGTACATAGCTTTTGTTTTTCTCATACTTGTCTGTCACAAAGATTTAAACATTAAAGCCATCATATACCACTGTTTTGACCTTTTCCCCCATCAATTTCTACCTTTACCATCCAATTTCCAACTAAATAACAAATTCTGTTCAATTCGTACTAATAACAACAAATGTTGGAATATGGATATACTCTCATATAAAGACCCAAATTCGCGCAAGTATGATGGAATTTCTTAGAAAATAGAACCCTAACAAAAGAACAGAAGAAATTCCATCGCGTAAGGAATGTTGGAATTCGGATTTACTCTTATCATAACGGCGTTTCAGAACGTTTGTACCGAAACGGTACGGAAGCGAGACCCAGATCACCGGCGGCAACGTTCCGGTTGTTAACAACAGAACCATTTGAGCCATCCAAAATTGAAATAGCGAAGAAAAGATACAGTCTAAGAAACGAGAACCCTTACAAAAGAGCAGAAAAAAATAGAGAGGAAGAGGAAGAAAACTTACCGTCGTTAATGGTGGTTGAGAACGTAAGAGATTCGCGTTAGGGTTTCTACAAAATGCGTTTTATTCTTTCTATTCTTGATGCGAGTAATTCTTATTGTATAATTGCTCTTATTCGGATTTCTATCGTCTGTTTTTACAGCATTGTTATCACAGGCCGACGTAAACGTAATACTTGTTAATTCTCTCTATTACTTTTTAAATAGGAAAAATCAGTTGATCATTTTATGATTTTTCTAGATATTACTTATTGATTAACTTTGAATAATTTTAATTTTAGGATTATTTGTTTAGGAGTGTATATAGGTAACCCGTTAAACTACTATAAGTTTTATTTTGAAAAAAGAAAAATAAAAATAAAATGTCGAAAAAAGAACCACTCCTAAACCATCAACAAACATCACGTCACAACCCACCCTTGTACAAAGCTTCAACTTGATCTCCATCCCCAAGAAATCGAACATATTAAAGCCATGAAGTTATCGAATAGATTGAAGCCATTAGGTTAGAGAGCGAAAATGACGACTACAAGTTCATAGAAAGAGAAAGATAGAGAGTTGTCGTGAAGATGAGGAGATGGAAAATTAGGCAAATCCCGAATTAAGTTGAACTTCGTTTGCTATTTTGAGTTCATCAACAACAATTGTGTTGGTGGTGGTAGTGTCATAAGGGAGGACTTATTAGAAGGGAGTTTCTTTTTTTCTGTTTTATTAAATTTATAATTTTCAAAATAAAAGAAAAACTAATTCTAGTACCACTCCTAAAAAGTATTCTCTTTATGTTTAACCTTGTTTTCACTTATTCATTATTAAAAGTTTAAAGGACAATATAAAAGATAATGGACTAAGATGGTAAAATCTCATTCACAAAGTTTTCGTTTTCCTTTTTATTTCATGCTATAAAAAACCTCATATTAAGCTATGTTTTATATAGGTTTCTCCTTGAGATGAATTCAAAAGTATAGGGCCATAGGCCAAGTTAAATTCTCTCATAGATTGTTAATTTCATTATGTATCAAATTCAAAGTACAAATGAGTAAATCCCAAAAGAATCTAACATAAAGCAGAACCTAAGAAAAGAAGTGAATGCATCGCACCTCGTTTCTGATAATGTTACTAAGAGAATAAAACATGGAGACAAGTATTACCAAAAATTAAAATCATTCAAATGACAGAGCAGCTTTTCAGCAAGGTTGTCAATGTCATGTACCAAAGTACCAACAAGCTATGGGCAGCCATTCTTCTGTCTCCTTCAGGAGATGTGGCTTGTGGGACGGACTCGAGGCACAAGTCACAATGTCCAAACAAACACATCCCCGACTGGCGTTAGTGGCTCCATCATCATCAACCACATCAATATATACTTCCTCCATTCTTTTTCAACTAACTACTTCTATTACACTTTACCTGACAATCTACTTAAAACCACAGAAGGGAATACGTCGAGGTTGTTACAGTACATGATAGACACTATGCAGCTAGTCATTTACATCGGTGAAAACTAAATCCAACAAAATTTATACAGTACGCGTTAATCCGTTCCCTATATACAGAATTGCATTTAAAATAAGAGACTGTCAACATTTACAAGTACTAATCTAAATATAATAATCCATAATAAACAAATATTCTTGTTAAAGTACTTTCAGATCGAATCCAACAAAACGTTTATCAGCACCATAATATCACTACTCCTGATCTTCAACAACATTTGAGACCAAGAAACAGAGTTGTTGAAAGATTTCATGACTGCTCATGCATACACCCTCACATCAGGAGTACAATTGGCTACCATCTTTTCTTACTTCTACTGAATTAGGAATACCTCCTCTTGAGCTTTCCACTACCTCATGGTACAACCAGCATTCCACTCAGAAGATGGGCTAACAAATTCATTGGTGAACCATGCTTCTATTTTCATAACCTGCATGATAAGATCTTCAATGTTAGCAAAATGAAGTCACATAATCATGTCTAAGACACTACTTACAGCAACTTAATAAATTATGAAGTGCACACCAGATGTCCTACGCAATAAATTATGTACTGACCACTGCGGTACAAATACTGACTGAAAAAAAAAACAGCTTACAGATTCATCCACATGCTTGCTGGTGAACTTAAAATTTGGGAGACCAAGGTTCAGTATCAAACAAACCAAACAATGAACTGTGATTTAGATTAGTAACTTTGGTTATAATAACGGGTAGCAACGAGCATAAAATCAACTATGAAGAAACACTCCTTAATACATCAAATGACCAGCAAAGCTAGTGGTTAACTCGTGTATAGCTCTAAACATTTTAATAAGCTTGTTAAGAGTAGTCTCCAAACCCAACGAGAGTCCACTTGTGTACAGCAAAGAAGGATGCCCGTAGGGTACTTTTCATATATAGAGGCTTATTTGACAATCATCTTGAAACCCAAGTACACAAGCCTATGGAGGAAACTTGGCATTTTTCACTAGAAAAGACACTGCTACGCTTGAAAGATGCCAAAGACAGGAAGATTTACCATAGCAGGATGCAGAAAACTAACGCCACTTAGGCGCCATAGGGCCCCAAGTCAATGCCTAGTACAGTTTCGATAGCCTACTTGGTGCCTAGAACCACCTTGCAGTGCTTCACGTTTATTTGTGCATATAATGTCTTGTTTTGTATGCTGTGTTTCATGATATGAAATAATGAAATAGCACTTCCAAAGTGCATTGGGATGCTTCCTTTGAAATTCTATAACTAGAGTTGCAAAATCATTTGCAAAGATATATAATGAGATTGAATTTCTTGTGTAATATTATTTTTATTCTTGCTCATCTTTGAATGCAAAATTATCTTGCACACATAATATTTCCTATGTTTGTGTAAATTCATCCTATCCAACCTAGAGTCTTGGACACTTCGGGCAACATAACGTTTAAAGAACACATACTTGCTCCTCGTCTTTTGTACCAAGTTTTTAAAAACATTTTGTTCACCAATATCTTCGCAGTGTTCATAAGTTTGTGATTTAAAATTCAGCATCAGAGTTTGTGATCATATTTGGTGATCAAGTCACGTGAACGTTTGTGATATTCGAGATATTCGTGGTGGATCACAAGAGGAACTGAAACTTGTCACTAGAGGGTGATGTTATAGTGTGTTGCTATGTTTATTATAAAAAATACTCCCTGTCCCTCTCATTTTGCAAAGTTGCAAAATGGGTGAAATTTGGTGGAAAGAGTAATGGGGTTGGAGAATGAGACAGAAAACAAGTTAATGATAGAAATGAGTGCTTAGATGAAGAGAGAATATAAGTTTGTGGATGAAATTATAAGGAGGGTGAGACCATTGCCAAATAAGGAAAGGTGCTAAATCAGTGGTACAAATTAAAATGGAAAGTGGTGTAAATTGAGAAGGACAAAGGGAGTATTTTTTATACTATCATTAGATTCCTCTCCATTGTGGAATCATTTACTTTGAGACTTGAAAATGACGTATCATCTTATAAATTCAGATATGTCAGACAACATTTCATCAAAATATTTTGCACACAAATAAAAATACATTTAATGGAACTAAACAGAGATTTAAATGTTAGAAGAATTCTTACCAGTCCCTTCACAGCAAGTTAATTTATAATGATTAATTCCTCTCGTCCTTACCATAAATACGCTGAAGTTCCCGTGTTGCAGCCAGGAAAGAATCTGACAAACATAAGCAACAAAGAATAAGAAAAGTGCACTTTGCATTTAAAGAAATGTTAATCAACAGAAAAAAAATATCACCTTTCCATGCACGGAAGGATTTTTGATTGATAGGTGAACCTGTTATTGTTTGAATAACATCAAACAGCATATTCTGTGGTGTATTCCTGAGCTCTTGAACAATCCCATAAATGGTTTTCCCGTTCTCAAAGTAAATGTGATTGTTGGGGTGTTTTGTTTTGCAACTAGCATGTCGCTCAAACTCATAGGCATTAATAACCTAAACAAGCAAGAAAATCTGTTGGTTGGATCCAACATTAGACCCTATAAATCCAAGTTAAAAATTAAAAGAAAACCTACTTTAGAGAAGTTGCATGACTGACATCCACAAAGATATCCAGAACCTTTTATGATACCACGAAGCTCTTTCTAGCATATATAAGCACACACGTTGTCAACCCAATCTAGCTAAATCCAACAATGAACCAAAAACTTTTAAAATATTACCTCTCGTGACCAAGCAATATACTTCACAGGCACCTCATCCAAAATACCAGTGGAAAGCAAACTTCTGACATTTGAAGGAAAATTGTTGGGAGGTGCCTTTTTAGTTGCTTTAGTGTCTTCTTTCTTTCTGGTGACACTATCTGCTCCCACAGTGATAACTTGAGCAGTACCTGTAGGTGCATTAGCATTTAAGACCATTAATTTCTTTTGGTTTAATGTGTCGCTCTGTTGAACAGAAGGATGGCCCATTAGCAAGTCGTAATTGCATATCAGACTAGCAGAAGCATTTGCATCATCATCCTCATTGTAACCACCAAAGGATATTATGTTACTCTCGCCCTTGCTGAATGAGTGACAAATAGATGATGTATTGTTTTTACATTTGCTGTTAGCTGGAGCAATATTTGTGGTGCAGTTAAGCCCTTTGTTATAACTGCTAGTCTTTGAGATACAGCCATCACTTCCATATGTATTACTTGTGGGGATCAAGTGATTGTCCTCTTTGCTGAGGTTTCCCATTGAAACGACATTGTGATCACCTTTGCTGAAGGTCTCAGCCATTGGTACGATATTACCACCAGCACCACTAAATGAATTCGCCATTTGCATGGTGCTGCTGTCAGCCTTGTAAGGGTTCCCCATATCCATTGCATTACAAGCATCTTTACTATATGTCTGCCCCATAGGTATAAAATTGTCACCTTCCCCACCATAGGAGTGTCTAACTGTTACAACGTTTTCCACCTCTCGACCATATGTCAAACCCATAGATATACCACTATCATCCACCTCGTCATACCCATGAGTAGTCGAAATACCAGCATTAGCTTCAGTAGAATACGACGATCCGGTGACCATAGACATGACGTTGTCAGGATCTCTTACTTCACTAACTTTAACTTTCCTGATCCCACCATAGTTTATTCCTGACTTGGGATCTTCTAATGGATGAGACATAGATAGACCAAATGAGGAAGTATGCCCAAAAGGATCAACTGTAACCTTTCTTGCCATATGTAAACTACTGACATCAACAGGCACTACATTTCTCTCATCAAAGCTAGCATCCCTACCCGCATCAGTATCAAATAACTCTTCAGTAAGTTGAGTTGACACCGAGCTAAAACTTGACAGATTTCCCCACGGAGAAAGCGTTGAGGTGGGAATATCAGCAAATGAATCACCACTAGAAACTTCTACAACTTGCTTTTTGCTCGGTAAAAACTCAGCCTCACCGCCATCTATAAACCATTGATGCGATCGCTTAGGTTCAATTCTAGAAACACTATCATAAGTAATTTCTCCATCAGTCAAACACCCACCATCCTTGGACATCCAAATCCCCTTATTTTGAAAAGACTGCAGCAACATGCAACACTCATTTCACTCACAAAATAGCTCTATAACAACAAATAAAAATTAAAACATGCTGAAATGTAGCAGAAAAAAATACTCTATACCATCATGGAAAACCCTTTTCACCTTTTTACTTAAAACTTTATGGCAAGAAGGTAACTTTGATATCTACTTTGATGAAATCCCAAACAGAAATATCAATTTCCTCAAAATGTATCATCAACTAATTTACACTATACCATCATTGAAAGCCTTATTACGAAGTATTCTACTTAGACATTTAATCTTTAATCAAAAATAGTCATTTTCACATGGTATAATCAAATTCAATCAATAAACATTCAAGAAGTGTTAAAACAAATTTCAAAAACGGTCCAATAAATGAGAAACAATTAGAAAATGCAATGAAAAAACAGACAAGTAATTATAGTATATACCATGAATGCAATTCTGGAGCAAAGTTGATAAATATTTCAGCAGTGAATTGGATGTAGGTAAATTCAAAAGAAATAAAAATGGCAGATCTCGGAATAAACGGATCTAAGATTAAGGGGTTGTTTGGATAAAAGAGATAGAGTACTTGGTCTACGAAAATCGAAAATGACAGCATAAAAGGTTGTTTGGATTGATTTATAATCGAGAAAACACAAGGATGATGATGGAAGTAGTAAGAAACGGTGGTGAAAATGGAGGACGGCGGAGAAGAAAGCGGCAGCGTGGTGGCGGTTTCAATTAACACTAGAGAGTGCAACTGACGCTGAAACGATCTACTATATGTCTATGATGTGAAACTAAAAATACTGCATTTTTCTTGATTTTTTGGGTTGCCGGTGAGGTGGATAGTAGGATTCTTTCCAAGGGTTTTTCTTTATTGATTTGAAACTTCAACAACCATGCTATGTAGAAGTACTAATTCAAAATAAATAGTTTAAGAAAAATAAGAAATCCAAAATAAACAATGCAAATTTTACTCAAAAGTGTATCCACATATTAATATTAATGGATTCAAAGAAATTTATATATACTTCCTCCGTTCTTATTTACTTGCTACATTTGCATGGGCACAAATATTAAGGAGTTACTGTGCAATGATGAGTAGTAGGTGGAAAGTTGCTTTTTTGGAATTTTTTAATATTATTTGTTGAAAAATGAAAAAGAAAAATAGAATTAATTAGATATAGAGTAGGATAAAAGTAGAAGTAGGTATAACTTTAAATGATTGGTTTTTTACTAAAAAGGAAATGTAGCAAGTAATATGAAATTTCCTAAAATGGAAAATGTAGCAAGTATTATGGAACGGAGGAAGTAATTTACAATTGAGTCTTCTTTCAAAAAAAAAAAAATGAGTCTTCTTGCATTTAATGTCATCCTAAGTCCTAACTTCAAATCTTGACATTTTTACTAGCTCTCCTTTAAGAGACCGTTTTTTTAAGAACGGGCTCTTAAAAGACCAATTCACTCTCTTTCTTTAATAAATGCTATCTTAATTTAGAAAAAGTAGTTGTTTAAAAAAAGGAAAAATTACCGTGAATAATACGAACTTTTACCGATTTCCTTACAATAATACGAATTTTCGATTAACCCTGAATAATACCAACTTTGATGTCATTTCCCTATAGCATTCTTAACTTGTTGGTAACCTACAATTGTAGATTAACTTGGCAAAAAAAGGATAAAAGGAAAATACAATAAAAAAAAAAAGAAAAATAAAAATGCACTAAAAAAAGGGAGGATGGGAATTAATTTTCTTACTTTTTTTCTTTCTTTATTGCATTTTTAATATATTTTTGTATTTTCTTTTTGCAAGTTGACCTACAATTGTAGGTTACCGACAAGTTATGGATGCTAGAGAGAAATCCACATCAATGTTGGTATTATTCATGGTTAATCAAAAGTTCGTATTATTATAGGGAAATCAGTGAAAGTTCGTATTATTCACGATAATTTTTCTTAAAAAATTTGTTTTTTTAAAAAATGTTGTTCAAAAAAACTGTTGTTATAACATAATATATATTGTGTTATAACTAAATATATTTGGAATTAAAACTTAATACATTTGAGGTTTTATAACATAATATGTTTGCTTGTATTATTATAATATCAATTTTGTAGTATTATATTGCAAATATTTACTGTTATAAACCCAAATCTATTATGTTATAACCGCAATTACATATTTTGTCATAATCCCAATTATATTATTTTATAACTCCAAATATATTATGGTTATAACCCAAATATATTATGTTATAATTACGAATATATTATGTTATAACTTATAATATATTATGTTATAACCACATTTGCTTTTATTAATTTATCTAAATAGTACACATTATTTTTCTTTCTTCAAAATTAGTATTTACATCATTGATGAAGCTTAAAAAAAATCTAGAAAATTACAAATCCAACTAATATATAACACAATCTACAAAAAAAAAAAAAGAAAATGAAAGCTTTAAAAACGAAAATGATAAAATATAAATACATAATATTGATAGTTTTGCAAATGTTGAAAAAGATATATAGAAAATAAACAACAATTGAATTTGAAAGAGGAAGATGGAGATTAAAAACCACAAATGAGTAATTTTGTCAAGAAAGAAGTAAAACCGAAAAAAAAAAAAAAACTGTTCAAAAAGTTTATTTTTTGTTATAAATTTAGATAATTAAATTGATTTAAACTTGAGACGTCCTCTATAAATACGGTCAATAAATATGGTCAAGTAAGAGTTTGTGTTTCACCAAACCAATTAAAATTAGTACACATTCCTAAATTTCACCAAAAAAAAACTAGTCACACCGGAAAAGCCTCGAATATTTGACGGCAAACAAGAAATCCCCTCTAAATTTGTTTCTCATTGATTGATATTCTGCTCCTATTAGGGTTTCTGAATCCTCAAAATTCAAGGCAAAATCAGAAACCATGGAAAGTGCATTAGCCAGCGCATCAGCCATCGGCGACCAAAGACAGAAAATCGAACAATACCGCAACATTCTTGCTTCCGTATTGTCCTCCAACGATGTCACTCAAGCCAAGAAGTTCATCGATCACAGTACTTTTTTCTTTCGCTTTCTAATTTTGCAATTTCATTTCTTTCGATTTATTTTGTGTCAAGATGTATAATCTGTGTGATCAATTTTGCAGTGTTATCGGATGATGTTCCGCTCGTTGTTTCGCGGCAGCTTTTGCAGACTTTCGCGTTAGAGCTAGGGAAATTGGAGCCCGAACTTCAAAAGGAAATTGCTCATTATACTCTTCATCAAATTCAACCTCGCGTTGTTTCTTTTGAGGAACAGGTTTTTTCTTTTTTTTTTTTCACATAGTTTTGAAATTTCTTTGTAATTGATGCTGAAATGAAAGGTTCAAGAAACTGCTGTATTGAGTTGGTGTTTGAGAACTGGAACGTTTTTTCTAGTTAAATTTGAGCAAGCTAAAAGAAGTTCATGATCACTTCTCAATAATATGTCTTAGGGAGAGATTATTTTAGTTTTTCTTCAGAACTTTAAGATTTTCGATTGTCCTAACTCTCAACAGCTGCGCCTTTTAATTATAATGATGTTTGATATACTCGATGAAATTTTATGAAAATTCAGATGAGTTTAAGTAGGAAGATATATGGAGTAGAAAATAGTTCTCAAGAGCATACATTTAGATGTAATATAATTTTGTTCAATCGAAAGCAACCTCTTTCTAACAAGGTAAAGTCGCGTACCTTCATCCCTCCAAATCCCGTTTTCAGGTGGGAGCCAATTAATGGATCATTAAATGTTGTTGATTATTTGGGTCTAATATTGACAACAATAATGACAAAACCTTAATCTCAAAATATTAGGGTCAACTTCATGAATCCATAACTCATTTTCATGGTCGTTTGTATGGATTCTTTATTCATTTCGATTTTCTATCATCTCAATCTGTACTCTAAAATTTTATATCCCTTTCTATCATTGCCCTCCAAGTCATTGTTGGTCTTCTTTGCCCTGTTTTTAAGCCCTATGGGCTATGAGTTTAACTATTTGTTAATATTACTTACTGGTTTGCTAATGACCCATATTCGCACATGCCCAACCATCTTTAAACGATTCTCTTGCATGTTATCCTCAATAATTGCGACTAATATACCTTTTCTTATACCTCCATTTCGAATTTTATCCCTCAAGATATGCCTACTAATTTGTTGAAGAATTCACATTTCCGCTACTCACATCTTATTAATATGATTCTTTTTAAAAACCCAACATTTTGATCCATAAAGTAGCATTGGCGTTCGATAAGGCTTGCCTTTAACTTTAGGGTCACTCCCTATATTTGCCACCCACTTAGTTCTATAGGTTGCATCTCGTTGGGTCTAGTATTGATAATTGGTTAATTTTGTAAGTTAAGGTGAGGTATTTGTATGTGGAATTTTAGCTAGTCTTTCATCTTTAGTGAAATTGTGTGATAGTTCTATGGCTATGGGTGTATTGTAACATCATAGCTGTATATTGTTCTTTATTTGTCACTTGTAGGATTGGAAATGAGATTTGCATGTTTGATATCTATTGCTGTTATTGTCATGGTTATGGGACACATTTTAAAGAACCTAATGTGGAGGTCGTTGATAGGATTTTGTATGATTCTTTTCAGAAGATTAAATGTTTTTTTTTCACACTTTGATTATTTTAAAGAACTTAATGTGGAGGTCATTGATAGGCATTTTGTGTGATTGGTTCTGAAGGCTTAAATATTCTTATTTCACACTTTGATTTGCAATGATGAGTGCGTTATTAATGACAATTCCTATCTGAGGCTACACTAATAGAAAAAGGCATCAAATTGCCCTTCATAATAGAGTGAAAGATATATGTGTAATGTGTCTATAGATGTCATGATTTGCATACATTGAAAACTTAAAAAATTCTACGCTTGCTTTAGTGCTGATTGATTTTTCAAAACTTCTTTATGCTACTTCTATTAGATAAAGCTTAAAATATTCAATTTGTCTTTGATTTGTAGGCCCTAACCATCAGGGAAAAGCTTGCAGACTTGTTTGAGTCAGAGCATCAGTGGTCTAAAGCAGCTCAGATGCTTAGTGGAATTGACTTGGATTCTGGAATGAGGTATGATGTTATATGAGCTTCATAGTGTTTTCTCTCTCTATTTCTTCCTCCTTTGTATGGAACAATATTATATTCCTTTGTTGTTTGAACACAATTTAACTGGTTGGGTTCATTCAATGTCTTCCAGAGGGATTGATGATGCATACAGGTTATCAAAATGCGTTCAGATTGCTCGTTTGTATCTTGAGGTATTTTGAGTACAATTTTTTTTAATCTTACTTGGTAAAATAAGCTATATTCATGCGTCAAGCATGACGTCTTGAATATTTCAAGATGGAGTTTCACCTCATTAGCTACGTATCATCGAGCTCTCGACTCTTTGAAAATGCTTTTTAGGTTTGGATGTTGGAGGGGCCTCAACCATTCTCCTATCTTGTGTATCTCGCCCATAGGAAACTTGGTCAAGGTGTAGGGGAACAAGGGAGGCGACAACCCATACTCATAAAAGAAGATGGGGCCAAGGATTCACTCGGCTCGAGAAATAGAGATGTTTTTAATTACATTTTTGATTGTAATTAAGATAACTACTAATTATTGAATTGAAACTAATACATAATTATACATGAAAAATAATTGATATAATATTCGGAAGAAAAATAGCAGGGATGACGAAACAACAACTCAACTTCAAAGCAATTATCCACATATGATATAAGTAGAAAGATCAATAGTATGATACATGCAACAATTTGGTTTTTGAGTCTTGAGTGAGATGAGGGGATAAACGAGCATGGAGTTCTTGCATCCTAAACCCTATGAATAATCTGCGTCCAAATACACATCTCTTATTTCTGTTCTCCTTTCGCGACTCTGCCCATTTACAATAATTGTTGGGCCCATAAAATTGACCATAATAATACGTCGAAATTGATCCCACTCCTTTGCTCTCCATGAATCACGACACCCGAAGGAAATCCTTACAAAATATATGTAACCCAAGTAGAAAGGAATCAATTTCAAAATCAGTCCAGGGTTCACTTAATCCCGCAATATTTTTTTAGATTCCTTATGCCCATTTTTTAAGTTGTCGTCATTTGTAAGGGTAGCTCTAGATAATGATCGGAGGAATGATCATCAACTAGATTATGCACAATCAAACATGGCTGTTGGTATTCATGACGATGACTAACTCGCGGATTTGAGTAACGACCCATTGATATCTGCAAACTTTAATGCAAACTTATATTATATCATTATTTTGTAAATAATTGCTTTGAAGTTGAGTCGTTTCGTCATCCTTGCTATTTGCTTCCGAATACTATATCATTTATTTTGTCATGTATTAGTTTCGATACAATAATTAGTAGTAACCTTAATTATAATTAAAAATGTAATTATTATAACATCTCTTTTTCTCAAGTCGGGTGAATCCTTGGCCACATCTTCGTTAATGTGTTGTTGCCTCCCGTCTTTTCCTAAACCTTGATCATAGTAACCTTGGGGGGGATCTTAGTGGATACTTTAAAGTAAGGATTTTGAATGCTCATTGTTGAATGATGTTCCTCTTATATTTATATATTATTTTACAGGATGATGATGCTGTAAATGCGGAGGCCTTTATTAACAAAGCATCTTTCCTGGTCAGCAGCAGTCAAAATGAAGTGTTGAATCTGCAATATAAGGTTCAGTGGTTCACAGTTTACTCCCGAGTCAAAGCTAGTTTTTAACTGTAATCGAGCGGTTTCTAAAGCATCATGTCTATATTAATGCATAGGTTTGTTATGCGAGGATCTTAGACTTGAAAAGGAAGTTCTTGGAAGCAGCCCTACGATACTACGACATATCACAAATTGAGAAGCGGCAAATTGGAGATGAGTATGTATAGACCACTATTTTTTCATAAATTAGTTTCACTTTGTTTTGTACAACCCCCCAATAGGTACATTTTTTTAAAGATTTATGATATTCCATTTGATGGGCTAGGTGTACATGCTAAGTAGCTTACTGAAATTTGCAGTTTGGAAAGATTATTTTTATTATAGGCATATTATATATGATAGCACTCGATTTTGGTGAAACACGATATGCAACATTGTTTTTAGTTTTGTCCACATGTTAGCATTAAAATGTTATACTTGTTCCCGTTAGAGAAGATCTACAACCTCTAGTTTAGGACCCTAGACGTAGAAATATGGATGCCCACTGTAGAAAAGAAGATAAAAACAACCAAGGAATTGAAGAACGTGAATTGAAAGTTTATTATTATTATTGAAAACCAAGAAGTCTTCAAGTGACTTCCAAACTTCTAAATAATGTGTACTTAATTCTAATCTCATGACAAGATGCAATACCCCTTCCCTCAAGACTATATTTACATAGGGAAAGCAAAACCTAAAACAGATTCCATAACGAAATTAAACAATACAAATAGAACATAAACCATTAGCTCAAAAGACCAAATCTATAGAAAAAGTTTGAAAATGGGGAGGTGGGGGTGGTGGAGTTTGGTGGGCACGGGGTGGTGGAAAGAGTGGGGGAGGATGGTAAAGGCTTTACTTTATTTTGATTTTTCATAATTCAATTACCAGAAAAAAGAAAAATATAATGAGTTGACAAAATCTTAATGGATTATGCCATTATTAATGATTTTTGCCACCATACAGACAACATAGTAGTTTTTGTGCTACTAGTTTTTGTGCTACTTTGAAGACAAACATTTGTTGTCATCTGTGCCATTGAGTTCTTGTTGCTTGAAGAATCCAGAATTCAAAATTTTGGGTTCCTTTTTACATTAACTCTCATTATTAGGAGGTGGAGAAGAAGTTGAAAGTTTGAAAATTTAGGAGCTTTTTTATACTTCGAGTAAGTTAACCGAAGCTTTGCATATTTCATTAACCTAAGGGAAATCGATGAAGCAGCACTAGAGCAGGCTCTCTCAGCTGCAGTCACCTGCACAATATTGGCTGGTGCTGGGCCGCAACGTTCTCGGGTTTTGGCTACTTTGTACAAGGTATGCTTTTTGTTGGAGAGTGTCTAATTTGCTCTTGATGATGCTCAAGTATTGAACATTTTACAGGATGAACGTTGCTCAAAGTTGAAGGTTTATCCGATTTTACAAAAGGTTATTTCTATTTTCTCTATGGAAATAACAGTTTTGATATCATCTGTCAGTAGGTTGATTTTTTTCAATTTGAGTTATATCTGAATTTTCAGGTGTATCTGGAAAGGATTCTGAGAAAGCCTGAGATTGATGCATTTGTTGAAGAATTGAAACCACATCAGGTTAAACTACATGATCCTTGTAATCTTTATTTCCTGCATACTATGTATACCTTTGGGGTTAAATCATCTTTGGAATACTTACACTACTTAATATTTCAACAGAAAGCACTTCTACCTGACAACTTTACTGTGCTGGACCGAGCAATGATTGAGCACAATCTCCTAAGTGCTAGTAAACTTTACACAAACATAAGGTGATTGACCCCACCCTTTAAATATACTATTACTCAATGCCATTAAGTGACTCTCAACTACTAGGGTTTGGGTGAGTCATTTGCAACTTGCAAGCAATCTTACCCTTGTGATTACAAAGAGTTTGTTTATGATCTATTATTGATAGCAAACATTATTGACAAATGTAAATAAGAAGTGCGTATAATTTAATGACTCATTTCAATGGACACATTGCTTTGATGAATTCCAATGTTTTTGCTTTTTTCAGATAATGACCATAAACTTATCTTCTTTCTGTTCATCTTGTAGCTTTGATGAATTGGGCACATTGCTTGGAATTCCTCCACACAAGGTTTATGTCTTCCTCTCTTCAACATACTGTGACATGTTGTCATTTGTCTTTTTTATTTTAGTATTCTATATTGCTTTATTGTTGGCTACTAGGCTTTGTAGCTTGTGGATGTGATTTTTTTCTATCAGCAAGATTTGTATTTGGTCTGGGTGTCTGGCTAAGGTTTTGCTTAACAGACTTCAATAATTGTTTTTGGCTATTCTATCTTGTATATTTATGTGGCGTAATGGTAGCGTTATCGAATTTTTTGGGTATTCCTTAAGATTCTGCCATCTTAAGATTCTAGAACTGCAATGCATGTAAGAGGACTTCTGAACTTGTCCTCAGTTCATAGTTTCTTTCAAATAATTTCTTATTGCTATGTACCATTGGCCCTTTTCAGTCTACGAATGACAACGGACTGATTGTTTATGCCATTCTTGAGTCTTTTGTGTCTACTTCAATTACTAGTTCTTCCCTTCACTTGGACATCAAGAGGGATTTACCCTGGAGTTTAGCAATATTGAATTTGTCTACCAGATCTGTTGGATTTTTAAATTTTCTTTCTGTATGCAAGTATTTTTTACCTTTTGATATATATCTTTCACTTTTCAGAGATATTAATGGTTATCACTGGGTACTTGGATTGGTCTTCCTTGAACTTTGGTTAATGTGTTCAGGCTCTCTGGACACCAGTGCTTGTTAATGCTTTGAACTATTTTCCTTTGTTTCCTTGTATAGTTATATACTTATCTTACAAAATGGTTGTGGTATGCCTTTGAATTTTAGAAGTCTTGGTTTTGTTTATGCAGGCAGAGAAAATTGCTTCAAAGATGATATGTGAAGATCGAATGAGGGGCTCAATTGATCAGGTATGTGGTAGATTAGATTGTTCAATTGGTTGAGCATTCTCGGTGGGCAGGAAATGTGATCATTTGTAAAGCTTATCTACAATATTAGGGATTAAATTGCGGTCTTGTAAAACAAAAAACTTATAGTATAATCATTTTGTCTTAAATATCAATCTGGACATAATCAATTCTTGAAATTTTTGTGGAGGTAGGAATATTGCTGCTTCAGATTGGATATTCTATAGCAATCATTGCTATGTATTCCAATATTTTGACTTTTGATGACATCAACCATGTGTTTGGTGTCTACTTAGAATATAACATTTTGACATATGATCATCCAATTAACATATAATTTGATGTGTCCTTGTGGTCTGAAGAGTTCTACGAACTATAATTGCGCTAGATTACACCTAGAGTGCCTTTTAAATTCTGACTTGAATCTGGTTCAATTATACATCCAGTTATGAGGTGTTTCTTGTTATCTTCTTGATTATGCTTGTGGTTGAAATGCTCATACCTCAGGTGGAAGCTGTTATACATTTTGAAGATGACACAGAGGAACTGCAACAGTGGGACCAACAGGTAATGTATTTTTAATCTGTGACGAGTATAATGATGAGACTTGAAATTTAGAGATCAATTCTTAGAATATGGTTTAGATTTGGGCCAGATTTTATGATTGTAGTCTTTGTTCATGACGATCTATTTCCTTGATCTTTGTCTTAGTTTCTATTTCGTTGAAAGCTTTCCCCCATATTCTTTTGAGACAAATTACGAGCCAATTTTAAATTATCCTCAATATATTCTCACCACCTCTTTCAAGACTTTTATCCACTGGAAATTGTGCTATAGTTATGCAAGTGTGTGATTTTATGAATGTCAAGTTTTATACTGTGTGAATTCATTGTTCATAAGGGATGTTTTCTCTTAAGTTTAGCATAAATATTTTTTGTGTCCCTAGGCTTAGGTATCTATTTTATGTGCATGCTTTCACTCAGAGGTGAAGCCAAGTTTTAAATTTACGGGGGTCATATTGATATACTAGCAAGTTATTTTCTATATGAAAACTAATTAAACTATAAAAATAAAATTATATACAATGAAATGAACTTGAATCATAGAAAAACTTATATTAAACAAATGGCGTTGAAACTTTTCTATTATTATCCTTTTTGAAAAAGCCAAGTGTTTTTGACTCTAGATATTTGTCTAGTAGTCTCCAAAAAACACTAAAAAAATTAAGATAGCAAATAAAATATAAAAATACATTAAAAGGATGAATTTGAAATTATGAAGGAAAGATTAATAACATTATAATATAAATTTATCAGTCTATAAAAAAATAATAGTAGTAGTTTAAATTAGGGTTTGATCCCTTAACTTTAAATTACAAATGTGTTACTCTAACCATTGAGCTCTAGTAATTTTTGATATATTTTTACACTCTTTAAAACTCTATAAAATTAGTAGGGGGGCAAAGCTAAAAATACAGAGGACCACATTTCCGACGAGGGGGATCGGTCCTCCGCTGGCCCCTCATGTAGCTTCGCCAATACGTACACTTGCCAACTTGGAGACTCAATTTTTCATTGTGGGAAGGCCGAAGGCCTGAAGGGTGGAAATACTGTATTAGGATTTATCAGTACATAGGTTTTCACATAATTTATTTAATGCTGCTTGTGTAAAACACTGCAGATTGTTGGCCTATGTCAAGCTCTTAATGGTATCCTGGATGGTATGGCTAAGAAAGGTTATCAGATCCCTGTTTGATCAGCCTGTACTCAGTGCACAGTTGCTGAAAGAGACGCACTGAGGCATAAAACTTTTGCATGGCATGTTGAAAAGTTCCCGGCTCATAAATTGTAGATGCTCCTATTTCAGGATTTGCATATAGTTGCAATCAGTCTCTTTGTCATTTCTCTGTCATGATTGGCGTAAGGCTTTTCGGTTTAAGGAGCAAGGAGGTTCTAGATGTGGTGTATAAAAAACTGGCTTTATGGAAGATGATTTTGAAGGATGCCATCATTGTTTTGCTAATGACAAATTTGCTGATCCATGTGCATTATGGTAGACATGCTTTATACAAAATAGTTCATTTGCAGTTTTGTCCTGTATATCAAGCCTTGGGCTCTACTAGGTTGTGTAGGTATCAAAATGATGAATTTCCAACTGAATCCTTTCTATTAGGGAATTTTGAGGAACTCCAGATTACTATAAGATTGATTTGCAAATCAATATCAAGGTACTGTTATAGACAAATTATCGGCTAGTATTGCCGTTTTTTATGAATGATATTGAGTTGGAAATCATGAGTAGTTTATATTGATTTTTTCCAGGTTTGTGTGCATAGAGCATAGTTCTGCCTCATTTGCTACTCAGATGGGAGGGCTTTAGCCTTTGTTCTTTCACAGGCGACATGTCTTCTTGGCTATAACTTGGTTATCGTTATAATATAATCCAATCAATATTGGCTTCTATAAAATTTTCTTTGCAACTTCATTCCAAAGTTAACTTTAAGCAAATAATGATACATTGGTGTCTTTTATTACTCGTCTTAAATATGTGATGTACTTTGAGATTTGTTATCCTCAATTTATGTGCACTTCAAGCTAATCCAATTCGGTTTAAATTTATCAAGTTTAGTTCGATCTATTCAGTTTAGGTTCATTTAAGCCGTTATCTATGTAATATGATATGAATAAGATTACTAGAAATATATGCTGTATTGACTTGTATTCTATTTCTCAAATCTCAAGAAAAGGTGTGAAGAACGCACTTGTTTATTTATTTTGTAAAAATTAATTCATCCTGATTGGTGAATATCAATATCTAAAGCCGTTTTTCAAAGTATTAATTTTGGTTGAGCTTCATCATTAATAATATTTCTTCAATTAATAATAAATTAACACATGGAGTACAACCTAACATACCAACCTAACTCTTACATGTTTCTATGGCTTGTATTAGATGATAATTGAATTTCATAAAGAAGGTGAAAGAAAATAACTATTCTAGTGAGATTGTTTTTTAAAAAGACAATATAAAGAAAAATGCCATTCTCTTTTTGTACTTCACAACTTAAAATAAATTAATAAATTCTTTTATATTTTATAAAAAGAAAAAAACAAATAAAAAGAATTTTTTTTTTTATATTTTACTACTTAAAGAAAAAAACAAACGAAAAGAAAGAAAATCTAAAACCCCCAGGCTCCCTAGTTCTGAAAACCCATTTGTTCGGATTGTCTATCAACTCTACTCCAGAAACCTTGTTCCTCAGCAATGGCATTTTCGCACTACCTCTCTCTTTCTTCGACCCTTTTCACAGCCTCCACACCATATTTCAAAATCCCCCATAAAATCACCTTCACAACTCCAAAACATCTTACTGTAAACGCTTTACCTTCCTATTCTCATTCGGAGGAAGCCATACTTGAAGCCGTATCTAACTCGCTAGGTAATTCACTCCCTTGTGTCCGCTCTTACGAAAACGACATGGCTCGACTCTCTCTCAATGGCTCCGTCGCGTTTGAACAAGCCTTAACTGCCGCTGCTTCTGACGGGGGTGATGCTGCTAACGAACATATTGATGCTGGATTGTCAACTATGGTTGTTGATACTGTTTATCCAGGACCTGATGATGAGCATAGCACTATCTCTACTAGACTGGTTAGTTGAATATCAATTTTTTTTTTCCATAACTGTTGTTTTAGATGCAAATTGTTTCCTTTGACAACAAATTGTTTAGATGCTAAGTTAATTGGAATGAGGAAAATAAAAATGATCATACTTCTATGGAGTAATATTTGCAATCTAAAAACAAATGGCTTAAAGTTTGCTCCTTTGACAACAAGAATTTAGCGGGAAAAGGAACCGCTGTTTGCGTGTCTTGTGTAGTTTTTATTACATAATAGGAGTTGTGTTGAATCAAGAGCCAATTCCGGAGATATTGATGGCGAATTTGAGAACCTCGTAGCTCATGCCATGTCTTGCACACTTGAGAGTGGTTTGGGGTGTGCCATGGGATATGGAGTGTTAAAGTTTGGTTCACTTGATGAAGTGATTGATGGTGATGGTTTGAAGTGGCTTGATGTTGGCAAGGGAGCTCGAGAAGGGGGTGGCTCGACCTATCGAGCATAGTGGCTCGGTCGAGCCAAGAAGCTGCTGCTGTCCTGTGCATTCTGAAGTGACGCTTGACCAACTTGAGCCATGCTGCTTGACCTGAGCGGCTCCCAGCTGGTAAAACAGAACCCCTATTGCTTTGTTTACGGTTTGTGTGGGGCTTTTGTGGGTTTTCTTCAAGGCTTCCTAATTTGACTTAGGACTATATAAGGGGTCTTGGGAGACCATTAGGATTTAGGATTTAAGAGAGCCTAATACTAAGAGATTACTAGGCTTTTTAGCCAAGAGAGTATTCTCCACTTGTATAGGGGTATTTGAGGGAGATTGACATCAAGGTTCAATCTTTTGCTCTGATAGTGTGTTCTTGAAGTTTGTAAGGTGAGTCATTAATGTATTCTTGTTTATATTAATGATAAGACACTTATTTTGAGGGGGAGATATCATTAGACACCTCATATATTCTTGTGTTTGCCATTGTTGTTTGGTGCTCTATTTTTCTTTGTTTTCTTTGCATCTCTTTTGTGTTTGTTTCTTCACCATTGATTAAGCCCATTCACAACAAGTTGCATTGACGGAATCAATAAATTTTTGTCATTAAATGTATATAGGTTTTTATAGATATTGCTTGGTGAACTGTTATGCAAGCATTTTAATGTGGAGCTAGTCTTATATAGGATGGAAATTGAAGAAGTCAAATTTTGTAATCTTATTTTTGTGATAAATGCTGCTCTTTGAGAGATTTCATAGTGACACATGTTTTTCAATGAACTACTGTGAGTGAATAAGTGAAATTTTGGGTTAGTAAGGATTATATTTTTTTTTTGGGTTTTCAAATCCAAAAAAGAAGATAACAAAAAATAAAGTAGGTGTTTGGCAATTTTTTTAGCCGACTTTTTGGTTGACTTTTTAGCTTTTGGCTTTTTGCTCTTTGATTAGTTAAATAATCAATAAAAGTGTTTGATAAATGACTTTTAACTAACTAGTTGAAAAATTGACTTTTAATCTAAAACCAAGAAGCGATTTGTTGTAGCTTTTTTCATTGGCTTTTAACTTAATGTATAGGAAACATCTCTATGATAGATGGCTTAAACAACTGGCTTATAAGCAAACACTTTCAGCTGATCGAATCAGCCTATAAGCTCTAGCTAACATTTATTTGCTAAACATGCCAAAAATTGTGGTATTTGTTAGTGGAAAGTGAGAACCACCTGATCAATATACTAATTTTTTGAATGTATATGACTACATGCACACTTGGTCCTCCCAGGCACATATGCTTACAAACTTACTGAAGGTGGTTTTGCTTATAGGTTTATGTCTTGAAAAAATGGGATATATTTGTTAGTCCTTACTTTATGAAAGTTTAGATATGTAAAATGGTGTCAAGATTCATTTAAGTATTTAAATGCGCTCGTGGAGCTTTGTCTAGCTAAAGGATAATTTTATTTTTGTTTTGCACAATACCAAACATTGAAGGTTGTATACTGTACTAGCCAACTGATTCTGCGTCGGTTTCTCATGGCTTGAAATGAGATCATAGTGGAAATTGGATTATACTACTCCCTTCAATTCTTCTTACTTGTCCCATTTACTTTTTGATTACTATTCACTAATCACTCTTAATTTGTATATTATTCTTAATCTATCAGTTAAAATATGGTCATGTGGGATCTTGTTTTATTCGTTTCAATGCAAAGATTATCAATATCAAATTTTTATAATTTTTAATTATGTACAATTAAAGATATTAAATGTTAAAATGTTGCCTCGGCGTGTGTGAAAAAGGTAAATAGGACAAGTAGGGTGAATAGGAGGGAGTATAATATTTGTTGGAAAATTTTCGGAAATACTTTACTATTAATCAACTATCTCTTCTTAATATTACATAGTTTCTCCCGGCTAAGAAGGTGAAAGAGAAAGCGAGGAAGCTAAGGATTTCTCTCCCTGACGACATTCTCTCTAGCACTACTTCCACAAATATGCTTGCAATGACATTCAGACAAGTAGTAGTGCAGGAGCTCTGGAACTTTGAATTGGCAATTTTTGTTCCTGGATCACGAAGAAATATGGAGGATCTTGGAAAATTAAGAGAGGTTAAGCTCTGTCCATTTGTTTCCTTTAATCTTTTGTCACAAAATCTACATTTCCATGTCGTAATACCACATAATTGTTTTGTCCTGCAGGTGCCACATGGTGTATTAATTGCTTCAGTTCTCTAATGCCTTTGCCATCGGCAGGTTACTTCTTCGTTTGCACTCAGCTCTTCAAACGAAAATGTCATCTCTGGACTAGCTGAAGCAGTTTGTATCTTAGCTCTTGAAAGCACACACAAGGATTTCTTTCAAGGATCAGCTTGGAAAGCATCAGGTGGTCTATTCAATCGGTTTTCAAAATCCAAGAAGATTGCATCAAAAGATTTTTCTGTCATAATACATAGGTTTGAAGATGAAATAGTTGAAAATGCCAAAACCCTTTTTGATGAGTTCAGCATGGTTAGGGCAAAATACAAACTGACGATCGAGAAACCATCAAAATCTGCTTGGACGTCATCGATGCTGTCTAAAATGGAAAAGATTGGTGGGTCTGAGTTTAGTATGTGGATAAGTGAGTATGTTCCTGCTTATAGGCTTCAAATTGACGCTGATAGACTCACTGGTTTGAAGTTTGATGGCTGGAAAAGGTCTACAGGAAATTTTTGGGAAGTATTTTTGACTCATTCCCAAATGGTAATTTGTTGCTCCTCCTCCTTCCTTCCTTTTCCATTTTGGCCTACATTTAATAGAGGAAAATCTTCCTTTTGAGGTTGTGTATTGAGAAAATACGGAACAGAATGAATCATGCTAGTAGGAGGTGAATGAAGAGAGAGAGTTAGGACATGAAAGAAGATGGCTATTGGAGAGTTGTAGGTTTTATTGACATGGAGATATAAGGGGTTTGGATAGTCAAATAGGAAACTGAGACAGTGAACACGTGTATTTCAAACGTAGCTATCTTTTTTATTTGTTTTAATTTTCAAAATTTTTGATGGTAATTGTTATTGCTTGTGTTATGCATCCCAAACTCAAATATGTGTCGAGAATGGGAAGAATGATACTAAAGGTGAATGAGTTTTGTTCTTGCATTGGATCAACCTTGATGATGTGGTTGCTGAGCTATGAGTAAAAATATGTTGGTCGAAAAGAATTGATTTAGTGAACGCTATATTGTTGATCCCTGTTGTAGCAGTTAGCTTAGAAATTAGAATGACTTTAGTACACCCCAAGTAGTATTGATTAACGTGGTTAAGAATTTTTGTATGCTGACATTTGTAAACATTTTCATGTGAATTTTGCTGATTTGATTTGAGAACTTCTGTAGTATTCTCATTAGATTGCGACTTTAATCAAATGTTTGACTGTAGTTTGTAGATTAATGTCATTTTTTTTTGGTGATGGTGATGGGGTAGGGGGTTGCAACATATGGCATGGTTACTTTTGTTGCCCAAGGCGTTTATTTTGTTTAGAAAATGCCTACTTATGCTTGACATGTGCGGTGATGTCCAGGTTGGATTGGTTAATATTCTGGATATATATTTCGAGGATGTCTACACACTTCCCAGTAAACAACAGCTGACATGTGATGTAGTTAGATGCCCTACAGAGTTAACAAAGAGTAAGGTGTGTAATGCAGTTCACTCTTACTTTTCAAGCTCCCCAAAGAACCTCTAGTTTTGATGGAAGTTTTCTTGTATGTTTACTTTTATGTTTTCAAATTTATGTTTTAATTGTCAAGTTTCCTTTGGTTTAAAGATAAAATTTCATCATCTTGTGTTTATGAAAATCATGTAGCTGACCCCAATCTTTTGGGTTTAAGGCTCTTGTATTGTTGATGTGTTTTGTGTTTATGAATTATGAGATTCACAATTCACAGTGAATTATGGATTAATAGAACATTATGGGTTCAAATATGTTTTAGTATTGCATCCTTGATTCTATTGTGCTTTCTATAGAGAGGGTGAAGTGCTGGAAGAAAGCTCTTCTTCCCTTATCTGTTTACTTTTTTAAAGGGGGGTAGGATTTGAGGTTGGGGTGCAGATTTGGCACTATAAATTTTATATCTTTTAAGGTTTTTTATGTTTTCTTCCTAGTTAACTGATATCTCTTCTTTGGTTTCTGCTAGAGAGGTTTTTCTCTGCTTGGTTTTCTGAGAACCTCTCTTGTCACTGCAACTTTGCTGGTTTCAATTGGAGTGCTAGTCAAGTTGTTTCTACCACAGCTAAAAATTGCTAGAACATATCCCAGAGAAAATTATTTGAGTTCATCATTAGAGAATGATTGGGGACAAATACAGGCTCTCAAGTTAGAGGCTTCTCAGGTATATCATGTAATGTACTTCTAACATTTTGCGGGTAATGAGATTCCTGTTCATTAGTGTATCATATTGTATGGTTTTATTACCTCGAATTATTGAATATGGTTGCACTTTTGAACATTCAATCACTTATTTTTGTCTACTTTCTTTCAATGTCTAATATTCTTGTAGTTGTGTTTCTATATCCCCTCTGCTTCAATTAAGAATCTCTTCTTTACATTTTCTTAGAAATGTCGGGGGATAGTGGTTGGGTTATGAAAGAGCTTGCTGAACTCTTTTGTAAGTGGCACTTTGTCTTCAAAACTGAAGCACAAGATAACAAACCAACGGGAAAATGCTGATCTTTAAGAAAATGAGTCCTCTGCATCGTATAACGTGTTCTGATAGCATTGAGTTTGATTTACAGTTGGATGCCTGTTGCTCTACATTAGTTACAAAGATCAGGGATTGTTATGGCTGGAATGGAGATGTAAATTTTGAACCAAGTATTGGAGCATGGATTGGGGAATTTCCTGTCTATTTGAAGCATGCTGACGAAGCTGTTTCCAATGGTCCAGATGTTTCCAATTCTGATGTGTTTGTAAAAACAGAGAAAGAGTTGGAATGTTCTGTCCCTGAAATTGCTAGCTATCAGGTACTTGTTTCATTTCTTGTTTCTTTTCTTCTACTTAAGTAGGTTTGGTGGTGTAGAATATAAGAACCATGCTTATTAATCTTATAAAGTGGATTTTAAAAAATTCTGATAATCGAAAACATTAAATTTAGTTGCTGTCAAACTAAGGAGCGATAATCAATCTCCTTAGGACTTTGGGGCTCTTGTTTGGCTGTCATCTGTGCAAATACACGTGTACAGCTCCATTGTCAGAGTTTTGATTGTGAATCATATTGCTGTTATACTGTCTTATAATTTGCGTGACATTTGCAAGTATTCATTGCAACTATTGAGATACAGCGATTATCGAACTCAAAGAGACACCAACTAAAGTAACATTTTCTGAAGCGCCTTTTTTGCATTTGGTGCATTGTTTTTCCTTGATATATGTGAACTGTTGTCGAGGATTTCTTGGCAGGTACCTCGTGCTGTGATTTAAAATTTGCTTTATCTATAGATTTCTTGTTTCTTATTCTATTAGATCAGCTCTGGTTGCTGATCTTGATTTAATTGGATGTGATTACAGGTAGTTATGTCGGCCGAAGGAAACATTGTTGGCTTCCAGCCTACAAGTCTTGTGGCAGTCAATCACTGGTCTGCAAATCCCATAGCCAAGGAGCTGTATGGTGGCAAGAAGCTCTCTCCAGGTATAATATAAGCTGCTCATCAAAATTTTGCTGTCTTTCCCTACCATGTTGATTCATAATTTTATCTTCAGGGCTTTTGGAACCTGGTTTGAAGATCAATAAACCAGAGAAGGTGGTTGTTCTTGAGCTGTTGATGTCATTGAATCAGAATAATCCTTTTGCGTTAGCTAGAGAAATGCAATGACTGTTAATTTTCCGATGTAAGTTCTAACCCTTTCATGAGTTTTTTTATTGGCCATCTCCTCAATAGATGGAAGACTTAAAATCAATTAGGGTAGGTTATTAAAATAGTCCATTTAATGAGCTCTATTCATTTGGTTTTTTTGGCTCAGGAATTAGATCTACCAATCCACCTCTGTATCATGGCAGATTGACAGGCAACTTGTTCCAGGAAAATTGAAGATGGTTTTTGCCTTTTGACTCCCATCCCCTCAATATAGAAGGGAGACGTAACCTAGAAGAGAAAATGTGCACTCATTTGTTCATATGTGATCTGCAAGTGTTTTGTGATCTTTGTTTACTATATTGGTCCTTGTGTTGTGACATTAACACCATCTCCTGTGAATTGTGCAAGTAGTCTCTGGAACGGACGTAATCATAAAGTTGCACCAAAATGGAAGCGGCCAGGTCAGTGCTAGGGTTTGAAGTTGTGGGGGATTGTAAATTTGTAATAGTAGTATATTGATATTGAAGTTGGTTTAGGATGGTGAACGTTGGAACATTGAAAAATAACTTCGTTTTGGCAAAAACAATATTGTCATATAATAGTAGATCATTGCTGCATTTATACCACTTTCATGAGAAAGACTCTTAATATGTTGCAATCCTTTACATGTTTAAAATATGAACAAATTATTTGTGTTATACTGGTGACACAAAACCCAAATGAACACATACTCAGAGAATAGCGAACAAAAAACCACATACCATGAGGTCTATGTTTATATTTACTGCAGTTCAAGTAGGCGTTGATAATGATTGATATAAATGATTTAATATTTTGTAAACTAACAAGTGTGTGCACTTGGTGCCGTCTCGTTAATATGCTAATATTCACAATAAGTGTAATCTAATTTAACAGTTTTTTCACTCCAACTCATTGATGGACTGCTTATTGGAGCCAAAACCGTTCAAATGTGTCTCGAATCATCATGACCCTTAGAGTGGACAGTGGAGGTTGGAAAATTAAAAGTTGGGATTAATGTGTTTGGAGCAAATTGAGGGCTCGAGTGCAGGTTTTTATGTGCATTAGGGGTGTATTTATATGTTATATCTAGGCACGTAGAATTAGAATTTCTAACTAACCACTTCCTACAGAATTCATTACTCGCCTAACCCCTACAACTAGATAGCCTTATTTACTTTCACAAAATTGTCATTGTAGTACGAGGTAGTCTCACGGTGAAATATGTTTCATATTTGCTCTAAATAACACAACTAATTCAAATTAAAAGAAAATAATCAAAATATGTGTTTTTTTGTTTTGAAATTGTTTCATTGGAAAACATGTTCTCACAAGAATAATTAATTATTTATCAAATAAGTTAGATTATCATTAACTTTTAACTTTAGGTAAAAAGTTGATAAAAGACTCTCTATATAGAAGTATAAATTTAAAAACCTTATATTAGTTTAGTTGAATCGCCTATTAAGTTGCGGTTGAATCTAGTTATATAAAAAGAATGTCTGTTTACAATAAATGAGTAATTTTATCTTATTTTGTTCCCCTTAATCGTATCTATTGTAATTTTGTCCACTCTTTAGAATCGATACTAATTTTATAATTTAATGAGTCTAAAAGCTTCTATATGGACTATTATTTGTTGGTCAAGAGTTTGAAATATATTGTTCTCGTTAGATTTAAATTACAAATGTGGTGCTATTTTCGTTAATTTTTTTTCAAACTGTATATATATGAATGAAAATTTTAAAGAAAAAATCAACTTTCTTGCTATTGTATTTGACAAACTTTTATTAAAACTGTTTTATCGTGAGACAACTTAATATGAGTTGCCCAATATTTAGCTTTTTTACAAAAAAAATTTTAAAAAAATTTTACTTAATTAGTTTTTTTAAAAAACATTGAATGAGTTGCTTGTATGGATCAATATCATAATAAGACAATTTCATATAAGATATATATCTTTGGGTTTTAGCCTTGGAGTAAGTAATTTTCAATATAAAATTTATGCCTTAATATCTCTAAATAAGCATCATAAAAAATTATAAAAAAAATATAATAAAAATGTATACATTAAAAAGAAACTAACAAGATCTCACATAGATATATTTTATATTAATATATGTTTTAAAAATTTTAATTAAATTTCTCTCACTAAAATAAAATATTCTAAACAGAAGAACATGACTAAACAGAGGGAGTATATGTTTGAGTGATTATGTTATTTGCGTAACGAGCGTAAAATCAAGTGGACCCCGAAATTCCCGACTTGGGGCGAGTATCAAATTCGATTGATAACAATAAAGCTAGGGTTTCATCTTTTCGTAGAATCAACCGTATTATTAACACAAAGAAGAATACAAGATAAGAGAGGAATCAATTCATATTAATCGCCATTTGTTTAAAGTTTGTTTCTTTTTGATTTTTCTCTTACTTCAGATCCCTTTCTACCCTCACTGTTAAACGATTAGGAAGAACAACCACCATGGGAAGAGGAAAGTTTAAGGGAAAACCTACTGGCCGCCGCCAATTTTCTACTCCTGAAGATATTCGTAAGTTTGTTGTCTATTTCTATCTAGGGTTTTCATATTTTGCTGATCCAATTTATTTAGATCTATATGGTTTTTGAATTTTGCATCTTCATTGGTTATATACTTATATTTGTCTGCATGGATTTTAATTTGATGAAAAACTATTATCAATGAATGGTTCCTCGTCGTTGCCGATTGTTTCTAAAAAGATTGTTTAAGATAATTAATTTTGCTTTTGTTTATGTACTTTTGAAAATTAATGCAATTTGTTTACAAGAATGAATAAGTACCTTGCGAGGTCAGAATCTATTTATTTAAGCGTGATAATTTACTTCATGTTATAGAGCTAGGGCCCTTACAATGACATATCAAGGGGTATCAGTGGAGATCCATGATTTAAAGTCTCTTGGGGCACCAACGAATGGACGAAATTTCGTCAGAGGTTCATTTGTAAAGTTAACAAGTACAATATTTTTCATTTGTAAAAAGAAGCAATACTCTCTGGTTTTCTCTTCATTATATTTATTTTTGAATTCTAGCAAGAACATCAAAACACATTCACAAATGTTCAATTATTCAATTTGTCATATTCAATTACTCAAAGAAGATAACAAAAAAAATCAGGAAACATTCAATCATTCAAAATTAACAAACACATTTATATAACATTAACAAATACTCCAAATATTCACTAATTCAAGTTACATAAAAAAATTGATAAAATAACGTTCTAACAAAATTCAAAATTCAAAATTAAGATTAAGATAAAAAAGTGAAACATCATAATTATAGATTAAGATTAAATTAATAAGAACATAAAGAATTAAAAATTATGATTAAAATGAGTAAAAATGCCTTCAAAAACAAAAATTTTGATTTTACGGTTATTTTTTGAGAGGAGAAGAGAGGAGCGCATGAGCAAGATAACGAACAACATCAGCGACAGCCTAAAGCTGTGGCGGATCTGGCTGGCCAGAGGTCGTAGGTGAGCAGGCGGCCGGTTCTGGCTGGCGGCGACAGGTGCGGGTGGCCGGCGGCAGGGGTAGGACGGCTGGAGTCTTTAGGGTTTTAGAGTACTTTTGCTTTTTTAGAGGAAAAGAGAAGAGAGTAAGGGGTGCTTATTGAATATTAGATGAAATGAAACCTAGTTCTTTGGATCCCTAACAGCATCAGAATTTTTTTTATATCCCCCTGGGGCACGTGCCGAGGGGTGCCCGAGAGTAGATCCGCCACTAAGGGGTGTTTATTGAATTTTTGTTCATATATACATGCACATTGCCCTAATGTTACCTTGTTGTTTTAGTTGCACATTCTAATGTTATATGTTTGTTAAAATTTGAATCAACTGCAGTAGGTGGTGGAACTTCTCGTCCTCGCACATTTAGACAGGTAACAATCCAAATTGTCACTTTTAGTTAGTTCAAATTGTAAAATATCTTGATCTGATGTATCTGCTGTCCATACTCTCACTTATGTGTTCAGAAAGAAGCTGAAGAGGAAGAGGAAGAAGAGGTAGAAGAGTTAGAAGAAGAATCTGAGGAAGAATCTGATGAGGATACTCAGGTGAGCTTCTTTTATATTGAGTGGTTAAGTTCAATTGTGTTAGGATGGTCTTTGAGTCCTTTTTTCATCCCCAACTACATATTTTGACACTCCTGGTCATTTTTTCCTGTTGTCAGCAAAAGAAGAAAGGTACTCAAGGGATTATTGAAATTGAAAACCCAAACTTGGTGAAGCCAAAGAACTTAAAGGCTAAGAATATTGATGTGAGCTCTGCACCTCTTGTGTCTCTAGTTTTTTTCAAAATTTTTTTTTATTTATGTATGTGAGGAATTCACCTTTTCGTCTCCTGTACTGGCAGCTCGAGAAAACAACTGAGCTTTCAAGACGTGAGAGGTATGTTGATGCCTTGACTTCGACATTTCCTTACTTAATAAATTAAGGCTATTCATAAAATTCCTGGCGCTGCAATTAATACATATTTATTTACAGAGGTTATCGTTGAGTGTTTTGGCAACATCATTTTGGACTGGTGATAGGTTGAGTTTAGTTTCTATGAACACATAAAGCCTCTGTCCTGAGACTCAAGTTTAAACCGCAATTGGGATCTTGTGCATTGGTTTGCTCATTGCATTGTGTGTACACTTTGCCCATTTATCTTGGTGCCTATCTGGCATTAGTTGACAAAATGACAAATTTGCTACTATATTTTGCTTGAGCAGCTTGCATGTTAATAGTTAAATACCAGTTCGTGTTTGAAGCTGCGTTTTTTGATTACTATAGCGCCCACTGTTTGAGTCATGTGAACTGTGTTGAGTAGTTTCTGTATTTTTTGATATATATATATTGCTCTGTTTTGACGTATGGCAGAGAGGAGTTGGAAAAACAAAGGGCTCATGAAAGGTACATGAAGCTGCAAGAACAAGGGAAAACAGAACAAGCAAGAAAAGATTTAGGTGAGTAACTGGGTTTAACTCTCACTTTTCCTCGCAATTGCTTACGGTTATGAATTGTGTGGTCTATTTGCTAGTCTAATAATGCAACAGCATCAAAACACTTACATTCTGTTTGTTTGCTGGTGATTTTTCTGTTTTTCCTTTTTGCTGTTTCAATGACTATATTTCCTTGTAGAAGGTGATTTTTTCTATATTTATGTTTGAAATGGCAAGAAGAATTTTTCGTATATTTATAGTTGAGAAACTAAATTTGATGGCTTCTCAAATACGGCTGAGTATTAGGCATAGGCTTTTATGGACATACTTGATGTATGAATGTATTATAAAGGAATAATGATGATTGATGATCTAGTGAGAACTGAGAAACATTCAAGCATGGTTAGCCCTGCAGATAGACTGCATTGGTCTTGTGGTTAATCTGGTTTTTGAGCCAGGCATTACATGATCCCATCAATACCGGGGTATGAAAAGGTTATGTTCAGCAATCCATAATAGTTAGCTCGGTTTCTTAGGTAGTAGGCAGATAGGAGTTGCAATTGGACAATTTTAATAACCTTTTTTGTGCTGCTTGTTGGTCATGCTAGTTGTCTCTCACACCTTACCATTTTTGTTGGATCAAATGCAGAGAGGCTTAAACTAATTCGTGAGCAAAGAGCAGAAGCTGCTAAGAAGAGGGAGGAAGAGAAAGCTGGTAAGTTTTTACTGAAAGATTGACTTTGTGTTTGTTATTGTGGGCTTTTTGGTGTTCGTCTCACAAATTATTTGCCACAGCCAAGGAGCAAAAGAAAGCGGAAGCTCGCAAATGATCATCTTAGAAAACAAAGATTATAGTACAAATCTCTTTGAAAGTTATTATATATTAAGTGTCTTTAATTTCTGCACAAGTATACCCAAAATTGTGCCAGTTGTGACAGCTGTATACTTTTTTCGTTTAGTTTGAATGTGGACATTGTTTTTTCAGCTTCTTTTGAAACGAAAATTTGAAAAATTCAATGATTTCTTGCAAATAAGCTTTCTATCTTTGGATTTACCATCTCATTGAAATGTAAAATGACGATCCGACGTATCACTATTCACTGGGTGATGAAAAATGACGATATGATTGCTGTTGCCTTGCCTGTTGTGTGAGATGAAATTTCTATATTTGGGGTACATTTTTAACCTTCATGATTATCATTTATCGGGAAGGCCATCAATATGTAGTTTAGTCTACCAGGTTGGAATCAATTGGATCCTTCTTTTGACAGTGGGAACTACGCACACTTCAAAAAGTTTCTTTGCACTTAAATTTTTACTCTATAAAAATGTTTGAACATAATTGATCTACCTAATGGTGTGTATAATTAATAATAATAAGAATTAGATATTAATAAACTTTATATCGAGAAGAATAATATAAAATCTCATTTAACTATGTTCTAATTCGTGGATTAAAAATAAATTATAGATTAAGAGTAATTAATGAATAGCGATACAAGTATATGGGATATTTGAAAAGAAATGGATGGGGTGTAATATTTTTATGATTTATCTTAATACTTATACCACAAGATCATATAGTACTTTTTAATCTTTAGTTTCTTATATTTTTGGAAAATTATCAATGGTATCCTTGAGTTTTGACACTTTATCAATGACACTAAGTTTTTTTTTATTATCTATGGTACCCTCGTATTATTGAGCGTCTTACAAGCGTAATCTTTTTTAACTTTTTTCCGTCCACGATCCTCCAAAACCGCTAATTTTTTATGTTTTAAATTGAAAAATAAAACAAAAAGAAAAAAGTTAACGGTTTTGGACGCTTTTTGACAGAAAAAATTAAAAAGATTATGGTTGTAAGACGCTAAAAAATACGAGGGTATTATTGATAATAAAAAAATTAAAGGTACTATTGATAAAGTTTCAAAACTTAAGGATGTCATTAATACCCTAAATACCATTTTTTTTGTACTCCTACAATTTAAGTAAAATCTGGTTAGATAGATTAAAAATGATATTTAAGTAAGATCTGGTTAGATAGATTAAAAATGATGAGCAAGTAGGCAAGAGCAGTCAAATGTGGAAACTTCTAAGAATGATGAAGGTTACTGTTATCAAATAGAATCCCAACTAATTGGAACTACTTCTATAGACCGTTAACAGCCGGCATTAGCTATTAGCATTTAGCATGCATATATAATACTTCATATTCTCAATGCAAATTCTAGTCTTTAGACGCCACCCCCATTGCCCATTGGAAGTCTCTTTCTTTTTTGGTGTGTCCCTATTCCCAATGATCCATTTTCCATTCCATAAACTAGTCAAAATTCAAACTAACTCCCTTTCTTAGAACCACCTATCTAAATTAACTAGTACATAAATATCTATCTATGCCCTATAAATATGCTTAGCATTTTTGTAACAATTACTCCATTGTCAAAGCTAAACCTACATTTCTAAGTTATCATTTAAAGTGAGAGATATTTTTTTTTATTTACAAACTTTTTGCCAAAGGAAAAATGAAATTCTTAAGTAACTATAATCTTTTCATCTTATCACTCGTGCTTATATTAGTGATTTCGAATCAATTTCAAGTTGATGCTGCGAGAGTGTTGCAAGAAGATTTTGCAAAAATGAAAAGTATTAAAATTTCTGTATACCCATTATATCAGAAGACAAAATATGGAATGACTTACTTGCTTGAACGTTTGGCATCCGGACCTAGTGGTGGCGGCGGTGGTAATTAGTAATTTTGAAAATGATTTTTAAAGAGGAATACATCTATCACATTATGAAATCATTGTGTTATTCTAGTTACGGGGTAATTTATTGTTTTACAATTTAATTATATATTTTATATTTTTTGATTTTTTTTTTTGTTTTGAAATTGTGTAATTGTTTCATCAAATGATTAATGATCTTTAGGTTGTTGGGTTAAAGTTGATTTGTGTTGATTACTTCAACGGTTCGTTGGTTAGTGGTATTAAGTGATGGTAATGAGGATAATTTATAGTATAAAATTTCATCAAAAGTTTTATATCATTTTTATATAAGCTTTTTGAACTATAGTCCAACCTTTTAATTTAAGTTTAGAGATAATGTAATGGGTTTCTAATAAAACTTGCTCTTAAGTGTTAACACTCCTATTGATATTCAAAAAAAGTCTTAACACTCCTAACTCCTTGATTTTAAACTTTCTTTGCTCCAAAATACCTGTAACATTATAAGATAATATACTACTTTTTTATTAGTTATCACCATTAATTTGTGATTAGTTTATAGTCATGAGTTTAAACATATTAAAGTGAAATTTTATTTGATTCAATGTAAATTAATATTAAATTTTTATAATTTTTTTATTATATACATAATTAGAAATATTAATGATTGAATTACTACATTTAATTTCGTGACTAGTAAAATGGTTCAAATAGTTGTATAAAATAAAAACGAGCAACATTCGAACAATATTAAATACTCCTATTAATACTACTCTTGTGAGAGACTGACTCTCAAAGAGACGACTTTTTTTTTTTGAAGATCAAAGAGACGACTTTAAAATAGGAAGCTCATATTCTTATTTTCTGTCTAATTTGTATTAATTAGGTAATTTAGTCCACATTTTTAGTACGTCTTTTAAAGAGACGGTTTATCACACCAACTTCTGATATTAATTTGTGCAAAAAATGAAAGTCTAAGTTCCGTTTTTATGGTAAAACTGTTGCCACTTTCTGGAGTATTAAACATTAATTTGAGAATGTCGCCCATGTTCAACTGTCGCATTAGTTTATACTTTCTCCGTTCCATAATACTTGCTACCGAGTGTGATATATTATATGAGAAAATGTGATATATTATGTAAGAAAATATTACAATCAGTAGCAAGTATTTTGAAACAGACAAGTAATTTTTATGTATAGTAGTCCTTCTTATGTTGACACGAAACGAACACAAAACAGATGGCATAACGTGTAACTTCTGATAAAATAACCATACTCCAAAACTAAAAAAGATTAAAGCCATAAAAATGGCAGAATCTCAAGACCCCAAAACCTCTAATCAGAACCCGAAACCCTCTGTCCAACTACCGCCGGAGACTCCAATTGATCTGAACAACAATGCAACCTCGAATTCGGGTCAAAGGATCCACTATCCGAATCCACCTGAGAAAGTAAACCCGGATGCAACAACTTTAAGGGATCAATGGAGGTTTGCAATTAGGCAATACAGCAAATGGTATTCTCATGCTTGGGGGACTGCTATTCTTGCTGGTGGGGCCTTCTTCGCTCTTGGTTGGATTATCAAGGGTGGTAATCCTTTGCCCTCTAAAGATCCTCATCTTTCTAAATCTCAGGTTTCTTCTTCTAAACATAATGATTAACTCTAAAGATTTTGTCTTTCCAAGGTTAGTACTTTCTTACTTTGTTTCCGTTTTGTATTTGCTTGTCAATTATTTTTAACATTTCTCAAAAGCATTTAGGCTTTCTTTGCGGAAATTGTTATTTGGTCTACTATTTTTTGATTGTTCTGCTTTGGGTTTTAACTTTATAATCAATGTTGATTCTGAAAGAGGAGGTCTTGGACCCTCAAATGGTAGAACTATGGAAGAAGAATAGAAAGAAAAACAGAACAATAATCAAGAGACCCAAAACAACAATCACACAAGTGTTTAATGAGGTATCAAAGGATACCTTCCCCTCAATCAAAGTATCTTATCATTAATATAATCACAATTACACTAATGACTCAACTCTCACACTTGAGAACAACCTCTCACTCTCAAGTTAGTGAATCCATTCAACAATGGAGTTCACCCATAAACTAACACAAAGAAGGAGAAAGCTCTCTTGGTTCTCAAACCCTAACTCTCTCTAATGTGTAGTCTCTCTACATAACCCTAACATACTCCTAAGACCCTTTATATAGTCCTAAAGTATATTAGAACAACCTAGGACAAGTGGCTTAAAAGCCCACAAACCGAACATCAAAACAGAATCACGCGTTTTACTCCCTGCTGTAGCTCGCTCGACCGAGCAGCTGTAGCTCGACTGGTTGAGCTCCTATGCGTCACCTTCTGGTTGTTTTCTGTTCTTCTGCTCGCCCGAGCCATAGAGCTCGATGGGTCGAGCGACTCAACTTTGCAGCAGCCATTAATCAAGCATGAACCAAGATCATGCGACACTCTCCTCGATCCATACTCATCATCATTAATCATCACATGATCAATGCACAAGTTCTTCTTTGTACCTTCAAGATGGCTCTCCGAAGACCCTTCACACAAGGGTGATTTGGCGCTTGCTCTAACAGATTCTTATGTATGTGCAAATTTATGTAATCGTGCTAGATTTTGATTACCGTTTTGTATTTTTGGTGGCTGAAAACTATGTGTTGATGTGAAAGGAACACTGAACTAATCTGAAAGTGTGTGATTTGAGGTTTGTTAATCTCGGTCGTGTTGTTACATGAAGTTTAAAGCCTAGAAGATTTTGGACTCTCAAAAGTTGATCTTGATTGGTAAAGGACTCCAAGACTTGGAAATAGCATACACTTGGTGTGCAATGAACAGAAGTGGAGTGGATGAAATGGGATTAGCCTTGATCACCAAGGCATAGTAGTACACAGAACAAAGATGCCTTGGGAGTAAAGGGGGACAAATGGATCACGTGGAAGGTAGAGTACCGAAGCCAGAAGCTGCCAGGGACCAGCTGCTCATCCACCTTCATGATCGAACAAGCAGCATGGTCAGGAGCCCTTCTGGCCATTTTGACCCATGTTTCTGCTTTGTTTAATTTGTGCACTAGTTTCCCCTTGCCTATTTTATATATATATATATATATATATATATATATATATATATATATATATATATATATATATATATATATATATATATATATATATATATATATATATATATATATATATATATATATATATATATATATATATATATATATATATATATATATATATATTATTATTCTACATATAACATATACATATACCTATATACATATACATATACATATACATACTATATATATATATACATATTAACATATATACTATACATATACATATATACCATACATATACATTATACATATACAATACATTACATAATATATATATATATATATATATATATATAAATATATATATATATATATATATATATATATATATAAATATATATATCTACATATACATATATATTACATTACAACACACATCTATATTATATCTATCTATATATCTACTATATATATAATATATATATATATATATATGCGTGCGTGCGTGCGTGCGTGCGTGCGTGCGAGTTTTAATGCTTAAAATCACCTTAATATTTGCAAATAAACTTTTTTTTTATTAATGCACTTTCAAGCCATGATCTTTAACTGGTCTTGGCACCTTTAGGCTTCGCTTCCGCACTCGTAAGGCCACTTTAACATAATCATTTTGGGTTGAGGATAAATGTGATTGTATTGTTCATCTCATTGCAAGAATGAGTCTTTTTGGCTGTTATGTGATAAAATGATCATTATTCTATGTGGATAAGTTTTAGTGAAGGATGAGGGAAAAAAAAAGCATATTTAGAAATTAGAACGGGGTGGTCTGATGGCCGAGGGTGTTAAAAGTATATTAATTGATGGCCAGGTGATCTTTTCATTCTTATATTCCTCCCAATTGTTCAAGGAAAACCAGTATTACTGCTGATTCTCTTTTTTGAATGATCTACAACTTCAGTGTTAGTCTTATACAGGCTTTTCTGTAGCTGTAATTCATTATTAATGCTGTCCTATACATCTGCATTTTGTAGATTCTCTCACTGTGATAATAATTTTTAGGCTTTTGAAGCTTCAATTACTGGTAGTAACTAGTAAGTATGTACGTAACATGGGATTTCAGTTAGCAGATGTTGAGTGGTGACAGTGACTAGTTTCCTTTCTATTGGTGAACTGATAGTACCACAATTTAACTTCAAAATAGGAATAGCATGTCAATGGACATTGCAATACAGGAGGTAATAAGCATAGTGCTTTCTACTAGAACATTTATTTGAACTAGAATAAGGCAATCCTTCTTACGATTTGGCATTACTGGTGCTGTCTGTGTTGTATGGTTTCATATCATATATCGTTAAGAGTATAATTATTCACTGAATTCGTGGTAATCCATACTCCCTCAGTCCCACGAACTTGGTTTACTTTCTTTAGTCCATCCCACCAAATTTTGCCCCATTCCTATTTTTGACCATTACCTACATTTTTTTTAATTCTTATTCAGACATTTAACTTACTTTTCATCTCATCCACACATTTCTCCCATACCCCGCAAATTTTATTGTTATCTCATCCAAGTGTTGGCTTCTAACATGTGTCCAAGAGTTGGACTTGTCAATGCATGAAATTTGGGGACACTAGGGATGTCGACACGGAAATTCTATATAAATTCTATGTAAAACATCAGTATATAAAAAATGAACCATTATTATTTGGAATGAAATTTTTTATATTTCTATGTATCATTGTGTTATTCTGAAACTTGATCAAAACAAAACCTAATTTAGCAATTGTTTTTGCTCAAATTCCATGAAAAATTTAAGATAAAAATATAAAAGATCACAAGGTAGTGTCCAAGTGCACAAGGAATGGGTTCGGAACGTGTTATGTGTCTGTCTCTGTCTTGACATGGGTAAGGATGTGCGTGTCCTGGTAACATAGGTTAAGTGCCTAGGTAACATAATTATGTGTCCGTTGTTTGGATGTTAAGGATAATTCATGATGAAGAGGTTTGTATCTGATGAATATTGTCATTGGGCTTGTAAACAAGCGGCACAAGAGGAGAGTTGACTGCATACAAACCGGCGAGATTCCATCTTAAAATCAATTGGTAATAGTAGGAGTAGCCCATCAAGCAATTTAATCAACTTCTCCCCAGTTCTTCGACGTGGGATCACATGTGGGTTGTTTTCCAACAATATCATCCATCTCCAACTATGTTTATGTGGAACGGATAGCTTTACATGCCAATTCAAGTATGTGTTGCTTACTAGGAGTGTGCATTATGCCTTCTCATATCTGGCTATGCTGTGCCCCTGTATATTCTATACGTAGAGGGGTGTTCTGGTTGATGAATGGATAATTAAATGCATTCTAGGATAATTGTTTCATGGCTTGAGTGAAAAGGTATCACATGGCATATGATAGAGTTGGTGCTCCAATGATACAAGTAATCTTGTGAGAAGATCTGGACATTTATTAGTGTTATGTGAAAGTTTGACCTGCTAAGCAGTGCCATGGCTAATAGTGTCAAATTTTGACTTGACACATATCAAGGAGACTTAAGTAATGGGAGAGAAATCACGTGTTAAGACTTGGGCTAGCTATGACCATAGCAGATTGAAATGATCTGGGCAGAGTTGATGGGTTAGAACATTGGGTGGAACAGAATGTTAGTCAATGAAAATGTTAGATTGAATTGATCAATGGATAGCTACGTCGTAAGAACATTTTGAGCAATGTATGGGCACTAAGTATATATTCCAAGCACGAGTATAACCCCCTTCCCCTTAAGCTTCTATACTATTTGCCTTTCTAACAAACTCTAGAATTCTAACAAACTCTTGACAACTTATTTAGTAATTTCCTATTATTATGCTAATATTCTCTTCTTGATATTATTATGTTTCTCTAAGGACGAAGAAACTCTTTTCCTATTGTGTCAATTAGGGGGGTTATGCTAGTCATAATGTAGCAAAAGAAACTTCTCAAGTTTTTAGGAGACGGAGGGAGAAACCAAAATTCTCAGTAGGTGTTGCTTTTAGTTTAAAAGTGTTCTGGTTTGAAGTATTCAAGAAATAAGGAAATGCAATTTTGTGCATGGTGTTCCAAAAATGTAACTAGTTTTTTTCTCTTGAATTGGTATTCAGAATTCTGATTGATATTTTTGAATTCCGAGAAAGGAGTTGACAGCAGAATTATTTGAATCTGTATTAGAATTGAAGGACTCTTTTTGGAAGTAACCTTTGAAACCAGAGGGTAAATAATATGGACAGATGATATACGGTGAATAGTTACTTTTTGTGTTGTTTTAATGTGCTTTTAGCATCAGTTTGTATGCTGTAATGAAATCCGGGAGCCTTAGTTTATCAGTGACATGTTTTGCTGGTCTGGTGCCTTCTTTCACTTTGTGCTAAAATCAAAGCATTCCTGCATTTGCATTTAAACCCTCAAACATAATAGAGTTAATTTTTGTGATGCGCCTTTTTCTTGGACATATTACATATAAATTGTATTATGATGTTGGTGCTCTTGCAACACTACCAAAAGCTCATTTGCATGGCTTAATTAATATTAATGTACAAGAACAATAGTGCTGCTGATGCCTGATTATACTCCCTCCGTCCCTTTTATTGTGTCCACTTTAGTTTTTGGTTACTATTCACTAATCACTCTTAATTTGTATTTTGTTCTTAATCTATAAGTTAAAATATAGTCATGTGGGATCTTATTTTGTTCGTCTCAATGCAAAGATTATTAATATCAAATTTTTATAATTTTTAATTATACACAATTAAAGATATTAAAGATTAAAATGTTGCCTCGGCATGTGTGCAAAATGTAAAGTGGACAAAACTAATGGGACAGAGGGAGTATAATGTAATACATGTCTTTAATGATTGCAATATTTCCTATATTCTTAGACTTGTGAACCTATCTTGCTTCTTATGGCTTCAATATCCGGATGTGTGTAGCTCATATCTGGGGACTTTGTTTTTGCAGATGGAAAAACATTGGCACAGATGGAATCACTGTTGAGAGAGGCGCATGCGGCACGTCTTTCTACCGTTATTATAAATGGCTCTGTATGTTAATACTTAATAGTCTTTCCAATCTCTCTTTTATCCCCTGCTCATTGCTCAACACTTTAGAACAGATTTATACTACCTAGTCCTGCTCCTCTTGCTTGTGTCTTACTATATTTACTAGGACCCTAGGAGTACATAATTTTACTAAATTTTTCTTTCATGAAATTTGTCTAAATAATAGTATGAAGTTTATTATTTTGATGAAGCCAAAGATTTATAGTTTTTTGGTTTTAGATTGTAATGGACAAAAGTAAAATTTCATCGAATCATGTGCATTTTTTATTTATGTGAAGTTGCATAAGATGTTTGCGACCAATCGGCACCAACTTTTTTTTTAGTGTTATCATTAATAAGGATAAAATTACGAACACCCAACCCTTCTGAATCCCATCTTAGGCGGGAGCCGCTATATGACTTTGGGGTAATGGATTGGTGTGTTGCTACGGATCTTTATGCGAGGGTTAAAAGAGGGTATTAAAATGGTTTTGATTGTATTTGTATTCTTCATCTGGTAGATGCCTGGTTACCGGATAAACATCATTAAAATCTTACTGAATCGTTTATGGTTACTAATATATGATAGCGTGATATTTTAATGTGTGTACAAACAAAGCAGATATACAGAGTAAATGTAATGTACTTATTATCATAACGCTTATCCATTTACACTAGTTCCGTTGCTGGCTGACCCGGCATTATATTTGTAATGGACTTTGGATAATGTTATTACTTTGCAAGTTATATCAGTTTCTACCCAAGTAATTTCAACACGGTAGGTTGGGGAAAAGAGAGGATTATGTGAGAATCAAACACATGACTATAAAATTAATTCTCAAAATAATAAGAGACACAAAATGTTGAACTGATTAAATATACCATCAAAAATAATTGCAAATACAAGTCACTCCTAATCAGAAAGAATGTAGAAAATCCTAATTTTTCCACCCAAACTTGCATGATTAGCGTTCCAACACCTATACAAATAACTAACTATTCAAATAAAAACCTCTATTAGTAATATGAACAGGGTGTTATCAATAGTATTTGAGTTTTTTCCTCCTTTTTTTTTTCCTATTGTTTTCTCCTGTTTTTTTTTTTTTCTTCTGGGTTTTAAGGATGGGTGCTATAACATATAAGTAGAAGAAACTAATTAGAACAACATCCCGATTTCTTGACTGCAGAAACATCATCCTTAGAGCCAATGTTAATAGTCTGTCCCTTAGGCAATGCTGCTGGATCATCCCCAATGTCGAGTGCTTTCCTGCTCACAACATGATAAATTTGAGATAGAACTTCAGTGAAAGCACTCTCAACATTCAATGATTCAAGAGCAGATGTTTCCATGAAAAAAGTGTTCTCCCTTTCAGCAAAACCTTTAGCATCTTCGACCGACACAGCACGCAAGTGACGCAAATCAGCCTTGTTTCCAACAAGCATAATGACAATGTTAGAATCCGTATGATCACGAAGTTCCTTCAACCATCGCTGCACGTTTTCAAAAGTGACATGGCGAGTAACATCGTACACAACCAATGCACCAACAGCTCCTCGATAATATGCACTCGTGATGGCACGATACCTAATTCATCAACCAAATGAAAATTAAAAATCATGATTAAATCGAATTAGTAGAATATGAATATGAATAGTGTTATCTCTAGCAATATGCATGAATAGAGAATGTCGTGGTCTGCCTGTATTTATACTTTTAGCCTAAAATAGATTTTCGTGTGATTTGTGTTAATGTCTAGCAACATTTGAAGAGAGCGTGTGTTACATGTACACTTCTAGTCTAAAAAAGAGACTTTTATGTGAGGGGGCGTGTGGTAGAACACAACACAATTATCACCTGAATGTTTCATATCAATATTTGCATAAAAAGCTAAACTGTTGCAGTAAATGATACCAATTACCAGTATAAGATCGCTACAGCTGTATGACGCAATTCATGTGTCATTGGTCCCACAAGTTTGATGGAAGATAAGTAGAAGTAGAAGTATTACAATTTCATAATCAAGAGGGAAACTCCTTTGACTCTATAATCTGTATGTATAGCTGCCAATTCTAAACCTGCCAACTACTTGTTTGGTTCATTAATTGGCTTACAGGTTTGAAGATAAATTCATTGCTCTGCTTAATATTCTTCTTTTACGCATTCAACTAACAAACCAACACTAGGATACTTCTACGGTTGCCCACTAGGATATCTGAGAATCCAGACTCCACCCCGTCTATGTTTTGACATGAGTCATTTGATTAAAAACTTGTTAATATTAAATTGCACTGTTCATTTGCAAAACATAAACAGTTATAATGCTTTGCAAACGTTTTATAGTAAGAGGATACAAAAAAAAAAAAAAAAAAGAAAAGACAGATGAGTGTTTAGATCACCTTAAGTAGTACCTTAGATCGCTTTAGGGCATTCCCCACAACCCAAAAACTTTATTTTACTCTATTTGTTTGCAAAGGAACTCTGATTAGTGATTGCTATGACTTCTTCAACAAGTGCACTTGTTTGAACCTCTAAGACCACTTCTAAACTCTCCTAACAATTCTCCTCATTCTAGCTCCCCGTTTACCTTTGAATGTCTCTACGTAGTTTACCACTTGATGGGTTTAAGTTTAGTTTGGGTTCAATTTTAATTATTAATTTTTGATATATTGAAATTATGTATAAAGGCTAATTTAATAATATATAAATTATATATTTTATATAAAAACAATTGGAAAAAATATTTAGAGTATGAATTGTATCAACACATAAAATGTATCAAGTCTATTAACTAAATTGCTTAGACAGGTGTATCATATACTCCCTCTAATTCTTATTAAATATTCCATTTTCTCTTTTTAGCATATTCACATCACATTATATATTTTATTTTTTTATTTAGTAACTTTTTTTCCGTTGTGCTCTTATCGAATCTAACTACTTAAACAATTGTTATTAAATTATCATTTTTTTTCTGATTTTTTCATATTCATTAAGATATTTAATTTGAATATGAGAAAGTATTAATTAACAATATAACCAAACTTGTCATGTCTACAAAATGTGTAATCACAATCAATTGAACTCTTTTCAAGCAATTTGCAATTTAGTAATCGTAGCCTAAAAACCTTGACATTTTGTCCTGACTCCTGAGTAATAGTATGCAAGAAGCATTTAAGACCCACCCTTCTATGCATAGGGACATTATTGAAAATATCAAAATGCAAATGGCAAGTAGCAAATAGCAAAAATGCAGAAATATCCTAAATAGAAGTGTTTTTGAATTGCTAAATTTTAGTAGTTAATAAAATTTCTTAGGCATGGGGCTGCATGAAAGCCTAGGGTAGCAATGACTAGGTTTGTGCAAGGGGCTAATACCTTACCTAGATCGCGTAAGAGTAATTATTCGCATCTAAGAATTTCGGTCCTGTTTAGATGTAACTAAATGGTTGAATATGAATCTAGTTTGGAGACCCTATAGTTTAGGGTCCATGGAATTCCCATCGGCCATCAATAGTTATGACTTTATTTGAATCGAAACACAAATAAAAGACATCTCTATAGATTTTAGCACAAAACATGAATTTACAATGAAATTAAAAAATGGGCAATTAATTTGACAGATAATTAAATTAAAATGATTATAAGGAAATATGAAAATAAAAAAGTGAATAACTATAAAGGATGGATCATCGGTGAGAAATAAAAAGAACAAAAAACCTTTCTTGACCGGCGGTGTCCCAGATTTGAGCCTTAACAATCTTATCATCAACGCGGATGCTACGAGTTGCGAATTCAACACCAATGGTTGATTTTGATTCAAGACTGAATTCATTTCTTGTAAAACGAGAAAGAAGATTGGATTTTCCAACACCCGAATCTCCAATCAACACTACCTTAAACAGATAATCATAATCATCATCAGCTCTATATGCTGCCATTTTTATTTTTTTTCCCTTCAATCTTCTATTCTAATATTATAATTAAGTAGTATTTACTATTTAGGAGAATTATATTTGACTCCTCCTTTTTTCAATTTTTCTCTTTCTATATCTTTTACTCTTCTCCTATATTAATTTTTCCCTTCTTTCCGGGGGATGGCATTGCTATTTACCTTGATAATTGCATATCAAATATTTTAGCGAGAAATTTGCGTGCATTCACTGGCCATTCTTATACTTTCTTTTTTAGCAATTTAACTAATTAAACCAAATATTGATAATTGCTAATCATGCAAAAATTATCACTTAATTCGTTTATTTTCTTTTTCCCAAAATTATATTTTCATACTTGAGATATTCGCCATCTTTGGTATTTGCATGATTTTTTTTTTTACTTTTTTTAATTTTAGTTTTCATTTTTTAATATATGGTTATAAACGATAATAAACTTAACTTTTTACTTTTTACTTATTACTTATTAGTGATGAACATTTTCTTTTCTCGTAATAATCCAAGTTATATATCATTTGACAAGATATTCATTAATTTGTAAATCAACATCATGAAACAATTTAGATATTTCATACGGGCCGTTCCTGAGGGTAGTTTTGAGGTGCAATCGCCTAGGGCCCAGCTCATGAAGGGGCCCAAATTGAGTTAATCCTTATTATTAAAAATTGTATTTGCATAAATAGCTTCTAACGTGGATCGAATTTACAATTATCAAACTCTATTAAAAACGAACTAAAACTTTAACTATATAAGGGTCATCTTTCTATTTTTTGCCTAGGGCCCGAACATTATTAGGAACGGCACTGAATTTTCATACTATAGTTTTGTTTAGGTTTTTTTTTTTTTTTTTTTTTTTTTTGAAGATTTGTTTGGGTTTTAATAATAGAGTACTTGTTAGAATAAATATAGCAAGCAAGTCAATTAACTTTTTTTCTTATACATTATACATTTATACTATATTTATAAATGATTGCATTTTATTATTTCTCCCGTAGAATAAAGGAGAATGATATATACAGCTCTTAGAGTTGTATATAAGAAAACATAAACACTTAATTATATATAATTATTTTAATATTATTCTTTCTTGAAAAGTTAAAGTTATTATATAAAATATTAATTGTTTTACAATTTCCAGATTAGATTCTCTTGAAAATATTAAAATTATTAATGACAAAAAATATTTGTTAATTTTGTTTATGCTGTAAGCCTGTAAACATCATTACCCTAGAATAAATATTAAATATCAAATAATTATTTATGCAATTTATTTGAAGTATTGATCTCTAAGGCTAAGTTGATTGACTCTTGTTTTGTTTGTATGAATATCCTAATATTTCTTCTCTCTCCTCAAAAATGTAGTTTCTGTTAAAAAACAAAGATTACATGGTTTGATGATCTAATTTTTGTTTATCTCAAAATAACAAACAACTATTTATCCACACTCCCAAGAGGTGCACTATACTATTCAATTATGGAGAAGTTGAGAGTTATATACTTGGAACTTAGTGAAAATTGAATGGGGAGTTCAAAAGTCGGGAGTTGAGGATCTCAAAAATTTAAGGAGAAAAAAATGAATGATTGAATAAGAATTTATACGTGTCCTACTACTTGATGAGGATTACATCATTACTTCTATAACATTTGCTTTAGATATTTTATTTTATGAAAATACAAAGGTAATTGAGATTTATGGGTGTGGGTGTAGGTGTTTTATGGAAAAAGTGACAGACATATATATATATTAAATAATGTGTAATGAAATAAAAAGAAAAAATAGTGAATTATTGTCAAAAATAATATTGTAATTAAATCTATTGAACGGGTTAAAAAGAGAAATATAGCAAAATTCGTAAAACAAAGAAAATGATATTTAATAAATAAAAATTAGTCTCCTAATAAAATTGGGGCCTACTAAAATGGGGGTCTTAGCAATGCAATAGCTGACGGAGACTGGGTCCATAACCTGGTCGTTGGCCTGATGTTACCCAAAAAAGGAAAAGAGAAAGGAAATCCGTGTTGCAAGTAGCAACTACTCTTCAGCCTTGCATTGCTGATTGCTTCTATAAATACTACAAACGAAAAGCATTTCTTTATTGTCTGTCATACTATCATCCTAGCTAGCTATTGAGTCTTTTTAGCTAAAATTTGAACACAATTCTGTGCTTTGATTTCATTAAAAAAAAACCCATCAAACAAAAGCAATATAATGGGAAGCCTTGGCGGCCTTGAATTTACAAATTCATCTTCTCCTCATGAATTCAAACCTTTAGATCATGAAGAATTTCGTAAACAAGCTCATAAAATGGTAGATTACATTGCAGATTACTATAAAAACATAGAAAAATACCCGGTTTTAAGCCAAGTGAAACCCGGTTATCTAGTATCTTCCCTACCCCAAAATGCACCGTTTAATCCAGAGTCATTTGAGGCAATTGTAGAAGATGTAAGTAAGTACATATTACCAGGAATGACTCATTGGCTTAACCCTAATTTCTTTGCATTCTTTCCGGCAACTGTTAGTTCAGCCGGTTTCGTTGGAGACATGCTTTGTAATGCTTTTAATAGCGTTGGGTTCAATTGGCTCGCTTCACCAGCTGCTACCGAGTTAGAGATGGTTGTCATGGATTGGCTTGCTTCCATGCTTAAACTGCCCAACTCATTCATGTTTTCAGGTACCTATCCTATCCTATCCTTTAACGTAACATAATTAAATACCGGCCACTTTTTTCAACAAATTAATGTAAAATGATTTCGCTACTACAACTACAAGTATGCACGCATATAAATTTTGTAATTTTTGATTCTTACTTTTAATTACCACAAACAGTAACCAAATTTGCTTATAGAGTTTGTTGGATATTTATTACTACTATAAAATTAAACTTCTTTTTGTATTTTCCCCATTGCATCCATCACATGAAAGCTTAATTCTGGAAATTTTCTTACCGGCCAGCAGCCAACAAAACAATTAAAGCAAATTCTTTTTAGCATGAATTTATGACAAGGAACTTCACGTATATTATTATATACTCCATTAATTTTTCAAGTTCAACACTAAACCTTTATGTGCACAAAATAAAATTAATGCTTGTAGTTGTAGCAATTGTATGTGTTCTTATCTTATACTCCTCCGTTCTTTTTTGTTCTTTCCATTTACTTTTTGCACAGTTTTTAAAGCACCTTTCAAGCCTCAATATCTCTAAATACGCATTATAAAAAAAATTATTAAAGAAATATGATAAAAAAGTATACAAAATAAAATATTTTAAAAGGGAAGAACATTAGGAAACGGAGGGAGTATATATATAGAGTAAATCTATCTATGTTTATATCAATTAATAACATAAAAGTAAGAACACTATCTCGTATATTTATGTATATTTTTACAGTATTATTTATTTCCTTACAAATATACGTACGTGTTTCATGGAGTATTATTCAATGTACTTATTCAAAAGTATAAAAAATTATTGTTCATGATAAAATAAAAAATAAATAAGCTAATTATGTTTTAAATTATAGGTTTATTTTCAAAGCATTTTTTAGATTTATATATTCCGGCATATTTATATTGTTAGAATATTTATTCAGCCCCCTTAATTTATATTTATTGAGTTCACCCCTGCTTATTATACTATAAGTATGTTTTCAACGACATAGATAATTTACTGATAAAAGCATCATCAAAAGTACAGGAAACAGGATAATATAATTTGAAATATTTAATATGATAGTAAGTTATTTGTATATGTGCATATTATTGGAGTTCAATTAATTTTTTAGCATTTAGTTATGCTTTAGATGGAGTGAATAGGAGTACATGATATAGTGAGTGAAAGGACATAGAATTTGCTTGAAATTTTAATTTTTAAGCATTTAATTAGTTATGCTTTAAATTTGTCTGCGTTCACAATATCTCACAGACCACAGTTCACCACATAGGAGTATTAAATTCAAGAATATCATGTATTAATTAATTACTCCCATTATTATAGTATGACTCAGTTTAGCAGCTGGGCAGCCCCTGACCCCTGCCATTTTTTTCTTACTCATATTTATTCCGATCCATCTCCACGTTGATCCATCATTTATTTTAGCTTACAACTTGATTATGCTCAACTATTTCAACAATTAATATTCTGAATTATTATCCAATATTATATTATCCTATTCCAATTAATTAATACAAAGAAATTAAAAGGGGTGATAGATGATTAAGTTGATAATTATAATTATATTATAGGGACAGGAGGAGGGGTGATACATGGAACAACAAGTGAGGCAGTAATATGCACACTTGTAGCGGCAAGAGAAAGAGCGCAGCAAAGCATGAAAGAAGATTATGATCCTTCTAAATTAATAGTTTACGGTTCAGATCAAACACATTCCACCTTTGCTAAGGCCTGCAAGTTGATCGGCATCCCACTCTCCAATGTCCGATTAATTCCTACTTCTCTTCACTCTAACTTTTCTATGCCTCCTTCTCTTCTACGCAATTCTCTTCAAGCTGATGTGGCTGCTGGTTTCGTCCCACTTTACTTATGTGTCACTGTGGGTACCACTTCTACTGCTGCTGTGGACCCCTTGGAAGATCTTGTTCGTATTGCTGGTAATTATTTATTTATTCTTTGATTACCCTAGCTATCTGAAACATACATTTATTTTAATTAATTAATTAAATCTTATATATATATATATGGTTGAATTTGATAATGGATCAGATGATTATGGGCTCTGGGTTCATGTGGATGCTGCTTATGCTGGAAATGCTTGTATATGCCCAGAATTTAGACATTATTTAGACGGTGTGGAAGGAGTGGATTCACTAAGTATGGCACCACACAAGTGGCTGCTAACTTACTTGGATTGTTGTTGCTTGTGGGTTAAGAACCGGACTTTGCTTACTAAAGCACTCAACACTAATCCCGAGTATTTGAAGAACAAACTTAGCGACTCAAACTCAGTCGTGGATTATAAAGATTGGCAAATCGGTACGGGTAGAAGATTCAAGTCCCTTCGTTTATGGTTTGTGCTCCGTACCTACGGAATCACAAATCTTCAAACTCATATTAGGTCCGACGTTTTCATGGCTCGAATTTTCAACAATTTGGTCCGATCTGATGCCCGTTTTGAGATAGTGGCACCCGTCAATTTCTCACTGGTGTGTTTTCGATTCACCCCAAATAAGGTTAAGGTAGCAGATGAATCGGATAAAATAGAGAGTATGAACAGGGAGTTATTGGAGCGGATCAATTCAACAGGGAGAGTATACATGACACACACAATTGCTGGTGGTGTTTATATGTTGAGATTTGCTGTGGGAACTACACTCACTCAGGAGCACCATGTGGTTGCTGCTTGGGACCTTATTAAGACTCAAGCTGAAGCTATTTTATCAAACTATTTCAACTAAATTTTACTATCATTTTCTTTTTCCTATCCTTCTTTTTTTTAATTATATATGTATGTTGTCTATATCATTTCTTGTAAGACTCTCATTAATTATCAAGATGAGATGGTTTGTAAGTTACTATAAAAAATTAAATTATTCGTTAAAATTTGAATTGAATAAAATTAAATAGATGCATTGTTTTGATTGAAAAAGTCGTTAATTGTGAGAAATTTCAGAAAATGATATACTGTGTGCTATATATATAATACTCCATAATATTAATAATAATAATAAAAAACTTAACGAACAGTACTTAGGACTTAAGGAGTTCTCCATTAACGAGCTAATAGTATTTAATTTGATCTCCAGGTGACCTTCATTTTTAGATTTTGAATTTACTTCAAATTAAATAATTTTAAAGTCAAGATATTTTAAAAGTTGTAGTCGAGCTCATTCTTAGTTTTTGAGGTAGAGACGTAGAGCTGACTGCTGACCTTAGTTTTCATAACATTTTCCGTATTGATCACTAGTTTTCCTAACACATTTTCGAGCTTTAATTAGTCAAATTTTTAGGTTGAACAAACTCATAGAGATTAATCAATACCTTTTATTCATAGAGAATGAGACATTTTTATTTTCACACTGTCCAATGCACTTATTCAATGCTTAATATCTCTTATTATACATAACGAAATATTATAAAAGGTGAATATTAATAATCTTTGCATTGAAACGAATCAAACAAGATCTCTGTAGAAGGATGTCCTATTTATAAGAATCTTCATATGGAGGTTGTAATCACTGGTCGGTTATTTTTGTACCATTATCTTTTGGAGAACATGATTACGGAAGTGACATAGTAGCAGCAGTTATCAGAGATGGTGAGCGGTTACCTGCGAAAGTGTCTTCTGTTGGAAAAAAAATAAGTAACTTTGACCACCCTTGACCATAAGGATTGATATTGACTTACACGTTTGACTATTAACCCGTTGACTAAGGGCATTTTGGGTATTTCAAGCATGTGAGATTTCTAAAGCCCAACAAGTAGTATCATATCATTATTTTAAAAAAAATCACATGTTTTCTTTCATTGTTAATCATATCCACTCAATTAGCAATCTCTATCAGTTTCTTAATACTTATATCATCAATAGATGGTGCAATCTCTTATAAATGGAGTACTGAAAGGATAAGATATAGAGCTGAATATTACGTGCCTCATACTAAAGTCAACAACCTCATAAGGTAGTATCCATGCCCCCTCCAAGTAGCCACGGAGTAAAGAGTGCATGCGAAATATCCCCTAAAGCATAGGTTCTTCAAAGAGAAGGGTGAGTGACACACAATACGCTTGGAAAAACACATACAACTATATATAATAACTGCTTGGAAAAACACACGCTTGGAAAACACACGACACTTTAATTGAGAATCCTATCCCTGATTAGGTCCTTAAAGAGGTGTAGTCGTGTAGTTCCTGCAAGTCATGTTTAATCATTGCGTTTGAAATTTTGAAAGAAAAGTGACTTATTTTAAACATGATTTACTCCTTTCGTCCCATTTATTTTGCAACATTATTTTTCATCTTAGTCTGATTCAGTTAATTTGCATCATTTTTACTTTTGGGTGATAGCCCATCACTTTCTTTTAATCACATCCATACATTTTAACTCTCTTTTAATTTCATTCACACAATTCATTCTCTCTCTTCATTTATAACCACATTATTCTAAATTACTCTTTATCTCTTTGATGCAAATCAAAGAGGACCAGAGGAAGTATTTTAATATTTGTCATAATGAAATTCTATATGACTACAAAATATTAAAACTTACACAAAATCTCACAAGAGACGGTCTATAGAATAGACCACAAAATTGGGCAAGTCCATTTCCCTTAACTGATTTTTTTTATTATAATATCAATTATATTATGTTATAATTCTAAATGTAAGGAATTATAATCTCGAATATACTATTCTATAACCCCAAATATAAGTTATTACAACCCCAAATAATTTATTATAACCCCAAATATACTATGTTATATTTTGGGCTGGACTTCATGGATTCCGTCTATAGAATAGACCGTCTCCGTCCCATGAGACTTACTGTAAAACTTAATGCGAACAATTTGCGTAGGTTTAATTAAATAGCCGCCTCGGTGTTTGAATTGCCGAGTTAAAGTAATCTTTTTTAATGCTTGATCACCAACTTTTGGTGGCTAAGCTTGATGTTGCAAGGTTAAATTAGAAATTAATTAATGGCATTAATTTAACAAATAATTTTTGCCTAGCCACTTGATCATTATTTCCGATCGTGATTGTTGTAAACATCATTGTTCTAACTCATTGGCCATAAACTAAGATACGATCTAATACGTTTTATTCACATGAGAGTATTATGTGTTATTGTTAGAAAATAAAAGATCTAAATATTAGAATATGTGATAGATGCTTTATTATATATGCCTCTTAAGGGTCTCAAACTTTCACTAGATAACACATATATAATTATAGTCCTTTTAAAACAGCAGTTAAGTCTTTTTTGTATGAGATATTAAAAGTATTTGTCAAATTTTATTGTGCTCATGAATGCAACATGAGAGTGTTCATTGTACTTATTTACACTAATTGAATTGTATATGATTCAAATTAATAAACTATATTATCACGTCGACTTGAATACCATGTTAAAAAGTAATTTGATACAAAATTATATTGCTAAATCATTTTTATTGAGAATGGAAGTTGTCAATGCTAAGTTGTAATTAGAAGTATATAAGGAATATTTGATTACACTTTAATTGCAATTGAATTAGTATACTAAATTATGATCGGGTATTATTATTGTGGGCACATGGTGATGGTATATGGTGATTGGTGTGTAAGGAAAGAAGAGGCAAATGGGAGGGGCGGCTGTTTAGATGTTTTGATGAAACATAATGTACCCCAATTCATTTAGTAGTAGGAGACTAGTATTACAAATATACTATTTAGCAAACACTCGGTCATACATCATAATGATTCAAAAGTAGTTGTGTTAGTTCTTAATATGACTATCATTTATTGATTTTGTATGATCATCTAAATTCTTGAAAGGACTATGACTGTTGACTATCATTTCATGATTATGCACAAGATATTTAGATGCATGCCATAAATGGCATAACTTACTCAAATTACAAGGACCGTAGCTTAGCTTCTTCAATCACTTACATTCATTTTTCCCTTTATAAAATCTTTCTTATTTCAGTCCATTAAATACCTTGCTTCGACCGGATTTTCGAAATATGGATAATCGCAACGTCTGTTTTTTTTAATCGTTAGAATCGGTAAAAATAACGTCAAATATCTTTTTCAAAACATTTCAATAAGGATCGAATATCCATTATAATGTACAACAAGTCTTACGATAGATGGTCTTATTATGGTAAGAGTACTCATACTAAATTGATCAATTGAAGGTCATATTTAAAAATGCCTCTCCTGAGGGCTGAGAGACAATCTTTATAAGAGACGGCTCTCCAGGCCCAGGCCTAATAATCGGAAAAAGAGAAAAACCTAAAAATTGACGTGCGCATTTGACCCTGTATGCAGTTGGTGTTATAACCTATTGAAGTTGGTATTATAACTTATTCAAGTTGGTATTATAATCTAATAAAGTTGGTATTTGAAATTGGTGTTATAAGTTATTAAAGTTGGTATTTGGAGTTGGTATATATTACAACTTATTTGGAATTGATGTTATAACCTAATGAATTTGGTAATAATATTTGATAAATTTATATTTTATTGTATTTATTTATTATAATGGTTAAAGTAAACAAAAATAGAATTTTCCACGTGTATACATAAAGTTGTTGAAAATAATTTGAGTAAAAACTGATTGTGTATCATAAATTCATAATTATTTTTTACTTTCTCTATCATCATTTTTTTTTTATAAATGCTGTATCATCATTTATAGTCAAAACTGCAACAAAGTAATTCATATTTCTATTGGAGTAGGTGAACAGTGTGTGCGTGCACTTAATTTTAGCTATTGGGCTGAATTGAGGGGCTTGTAGAGAAGTAACGTACACATGATGATCATAATTCACAATCCTAAATTTAAAATTGGACTATGCTTAGGCAACCTTCTTGGACCCCTCAGCCTCCGCGTACATAAGTGATGACTAGAATTCCGATTGCTGTCTAAACATGGGAACGCAAGGGATAGCTTTAGAATTGGAGCCAATATATTTTCGATTTAAATTTTTAGCTAAGTTAATTTTTTAAAATTATTAAAAATTAAGGCCATAAAAGATCTTGACTTAGAGTTTCATCCACCTCTTATCAGGTTGCATGAATTTAGGTTATTTCTATTGGAGTAGGTGAATTATCTTTGAGATGTCATTCTGAATTAGATATGCTATTTTAAAATTGTGTAAATGTTTGACAACTGTAAGCATCTTTTCTCATATGTTTTTGGCACATTACAAATGTCTCAATTCCCACGCATGTGAACTTACTAAATAAATGTATACTTTTAGTTTTAGGAACAATATTAGCAAGATGAATAAGCATACCTTTGTTATAATTTACAACTTACTACACTGATATTAAGTGGAAATGAGACAAATGAAGGGCATACGTGTTTAACTATATTTAAAACATGCCATATATAGAAAACTAATTTTAAAGGAGATAGGTTATTTCTTGTGAGACGCCGTCGACCTTCCTTCCCCAGACCCTGGCCATAGAGTATCTATGTGCGGGAACACTGGGTATGATGATGATGATGATGATAGGTTATTTCTTGGAAAATTTTATAATATATTTTTTTAATAATAATAACCAATTGCTATGAGTAATTGAATAAAATGCTTTAAAAAAAATACCAACTTTGATGGTTGATGGTGGTTTCTTTTCAATAACAGGAATAGTTGTTTCTAATAAATTTCATTCTTTTAAATTTTGTTTGTTTTTTAAAATTTTAATGATTTATTAAATTTATCTGTATATTTTTGAAATTGAATTATGTATCTCAAGTCCATTCTATATATATATATATATATGCGTGAGAAAAACATACTCCCTCCGGTCCAGTTTACTTGTCCCATTTGACCAAACACGGATATTAAGATAGTAGTGGGGTCCATTGGAAAAGGTGGTAGTTGAGTATTTTAATTGATTAAATTTATTGTAAAGGTGGTAGTGGAGTATTGGGAATTGGAAAAGTGAGGGTATTTAGGTAAAAAAAGGATAGCCAAAAAAGGAAATGAGACAAGTAATAAGGAATTGCCAAAAAAGAAAATGAGACAAGTAAATTGGAACGGAGGGAGTATTAACTTTTGTATGAGTTGTATTATATAACTATAGTAGTAGTGATTCATAACTTATTATTTCCGAAGAAAGTTAAAATTGAGGAGAAAAAAATAGCATAAAAAGGATAGAAAGTCAAGTAAATTTGGAAAAGAAAAAGATAGGAGAAATTGATATGGGAACGTCTAATATTGGCTTTTGAGATGGAGTCAATATTATCTGAGTAATTACCAAGTTCCACTAATTAGTTTATTAATAACAAAACTATGTAGCTAACATCTGATTCCCTTCAACAATATTATATTATCATATTAGTTATTACTATATTATAAGCTAAGCATCACATTATATTATATGTATATATATGTACTACAACAAGATGAGATGAGGATTATGAATTAGTTTCATTGATTTCTTCTAAGAATAACGAAAATATAATGTCAAGGGCAGCGTATGAAGGTTATGATTCCCCAGGTTCAGGCCCAGGAATTAAAGGAAGCTTAATTTGCTCGGATTATCTGATATTGAAGCCAGAAGAAGGTAGCTGTAAAGATGTTTTAAGGCTTCTTTTGTGTGATGATTTAACAAATAAATTGATAGTTACGCCATCACAATTCCAAAAGGAAGTTACAACATTTAATTATAGATGGCTTCTCTTTATTTCTGCTCTCATGCTCAAATGCTTCCGATTCATCAACACACCATTGGCCTTCCTCGGCAATTTTCTGGAATTCTCCATCAATTTAATTTGTGATAATCATGGATTGCTTAACCTCTTTCTTAACTTCATCAAAGGTACCTTACCTATCTACGCTTTCTTACTTTGCATTTTACTTTTTCTACCATCTTTTTTAATTCTCTTTACTATTATCTGACAATTTATTATGTAGATCCATCAGTAATTTTTTTTATTTATAAAAATTGTTTAACGAAACAACGAAGCTTAGTTAATTAACAATATATCCTTTTTGTGATTCAAACAAATTAATTATATATATTTTACATTTTAGCATTGTCATTGCCGATTCATAAATAAAGAAAAATTCAAATCATATAAGTAATATAAATGACTCACTCATACAATGAAATACTGTCTATTTTTATTAGTATTGTAATTAAATGATCCAGTCTGGACATGATTCCCATTCACATTGACGAACGTATATAATTATTTCAATTTTGATTTTTTGTCAACTTAAGGAACCAAAATGTCCTTAATTAATTAGGTCACTTATAAAATTTATAAATTTTTATTTTATTAAAGTTTTACGTATCAAAAGGACAATCCCATATCTAGTGGCGGATCTAGAACTTAAATAAAATCTTGGGTAACACCAACGTGTTGAAGTAAATTAATACAAAAATTTGGCATAGTCTTATTTGTAAAATGAACAACTTTAAAATTTTCATTACTCCAAATATCGCAAGTCACTGCTACCATATAAAATAAAAAGGGTGATATATTTCATCCACAATGCATCATACAAAGTTATAAGTTACAAGTTACAATAGATCAAAGAAAAATATATGCAAGTGGAATCTTGTTTGAATCGTCTAATCGCATACTTTTATAAAATTAACAGTCTATATATAATTTATAGTTGTGCGTATTTCAAAATATAAATGATTAAAAAACATATTAGATCCGCCTATATGCCCATATCCTCAAGGAGGAAGTAAAGAGGCATACGCATAGTCAAGAAACCCCTCATCTTTTATCTGTGTTCGATAAGATAGTCGAACCTTAAATCTTCTACCCTACATGCAGATGCTCTATCTATTAAGCTACAATCGTTAATTAGCTTTTGAACCAACTTATATATATATATATATATATATATATATATATATATATATATATATATATATATATATATATATATATATATATATATATATATATATATATATATATATATATATATATATATATATATATATATATATATATATATATATATATATATATATATATATATATATATATATATATATATATATATATATATTTTGTTCTATATACCAAACCTACTTTATTTAAATAATACTCCACTCAAATACGTTTTGCATGTAATACATAATTTGAATTTAAATGGACAGGCAATGTGCATATTCCAAATAATTCAAGTGAGACATATAGATCAATAGTAGGACTTCTAGATGGGAGAGTTGATTTGGACCCAAAAATCCAGTTGGGACATGACAATTATGAGGCTTCTCTCTCTTGGATGGCTTCTAAGTTGTCATATGAAAATTCAGCCTACATCAAAACCATTGTTGAAAATCGTTGGAAGGTTATTTTTTTGTTAATTAATACTATGTTCTAACGAGCTATTTTTTGCAAACACAATGAATTAAATTATTGGTTATTTGTTAATATTATATGTCTTCTCACAATGGTAACTTTTTGGTTTCTATATGTTTAACAGATGAAGGTGTTAGGAACATATGATTTCCGAAATGGTGAGTGTTATGTTTGTCCAATTTTTATTCATGTATTGTGATGATTTTTGCTAATACGACTATATACAAGCCGATTACAATTTAAGAATTTCAATTTAGTATAGTCCGCCGTCTAGAAACAATTTTAATCAAATTTCAAAGACTAAATTATATCTCACGAAATCTAGAGACTTTAAAATTCTATATTTACATAATAAATTCATAAATATAATAAGGTGATCGATCGGATAGTAATTAAAAAGTAAATAATTGAGTATATATCTGAATGGTCAATGCTATAAAATTATTAGTCGTATGAGAGAATGAGATGAATTATTATTATTGAAATGTAAAGCGAGAAGAATATAATTATATAATGTTGCATTGAAGTAATGTGATGATGTGTTGCAGAATTTGAAGGAAACAACTCGACACATGCGATGATGTTACGCAACAAAGACTTAATTGTAGTGGCATTTAGAGGCACAAAACCCTTTGATGCTCATGATTGGTGTGTAGACCTTGATATCTCTTGGTATAACTTACCTCATGTTGGAAGGGTTCATAGAGGCTTCATCAAGGCATTGGGCCTCCATAGAACCAATAAAAATGTCATTGGATTCCCAAAAGAAATTGAAATGGCCCATAAAAGCCCAAATTTTGCATATTACAAAATTAAACAAGCCCTAAAACACATAATTGTGGAGAATAAGGATGCCAAGTTTATATTGGCAGGACATAGTCTTGGAGGGGCCTTAGCAATATTGTTTGCAAGTTTATTAATATTACATGAAGAAAGGGAGTTGGTTGATAGATTAGAGGGTGTTTATACATTTGGACAACCAAGGGTTGGAGATGAGGATTTCGGGGAGTTTATGAAACGCAATCTGGAGGCTTATAATATCAAATATTTTAGATTTGTGTATTGCAATGATATTGTTCCTCGTCTTCCCTACGATGACAAAACTCTCCTCTTTAAACATTTTGGACCTTGTCTATATTACGATAGTTTCTACAATGGAAAGGTACGCTACCTACTTAATTTTTTCCCCTCTATTTAATTTTTTTAATACTGTTTTAATTTAGTAGTAGTATTAATATTAATTTGGTGTAGGAAATGGAAGAGGAACCCAATAAGAACTACTTCTCTTTGTTATGGATGATGCCTAAGTACCTGAATGCAGGATGGGAAGTAGTTAGAGGTTTTATACTTCCATATATGAAATGGGGTGGCCCAACTTACAAGGAAGGCTGGTGTCAACATATCTATCGACTTATTGGGCTTATATGTCCCGGCCTTTCGGCTCACGGTCCACAAGACTATACTAACTTAACTCGGTTCTCCCACTTCTCTCTTTCTCATCATCACCATAAGAGAAAATTATAATCACCTTGTCTCTTGAGCGACTGTTTCTATGAGAGACAATCCTAAATCCCAATTGATCACTCCATATCTTTTATTAATTTTTTAGAAAATTAAATGGGCTTGTCCATAAAAGTTGGTCTCTTTGAGATATCGTCTTGGGAATTAGAGCAAATCAGCTTCTATTTCAAGGAATTTTATTTTTAGTGTGTCTTTACTCTTTACTAATTCGTGTCAAAACTTTTGGATGTTCCAATATAATTTTTATTTTCTTTTAATTTTTTGGAAAATTTTCAATATGATGATAGCCAAATAGTAATACTGCTAATGCCTAATTGTGGAAGTCCTTTCATAATGTTACTTATTGTCACTCAAAAGATTACGTACCATTTCTATTGCTACTAACTAATGTGAAGTAATATGTTAATTTTTTGGATATGTCTGATTATATGCAAGTTATATGAAATGAATTTTTTGCTGAGTTTAGTGAAAATCTATTAATGATCTTAAAATGAAATTGTGATGGGTCATATGATTTAGACATCAAGATGAGTTCTATTTGTTAGAGTATAATATAACATATTATGGAGCCTCAACCATCAATTTAAACTTTTGGTCGAGTTGGTTTCTTGAAATAGTATCAAAGCCTTGTTAAAGTATATAACATATCATGGAGCCTCAAACATCAGCTTAAACTTTTGGACAAAAACATCTAAAAATTGAACCATCAAGATTGGATAAAAACAAACAATAAATTACTAGTTGAACCATCTAAAAATTACTAGTACGGACATTTAGAATTGGCTCACATGTCTAACTCCACCTAATCAGAATAAATTTGCATTGGATAAAAACAAACAATAAATTTAAAGTTCAATTTGGAAAACATGCAATCAAGATTGGTCTGAAATTCATCTAATTAAAAGACTTGATATTCTATATATTTAGCCATAAATTATTAGACTAAGTTTAACTTATATACTCCTATTACATTTATCAATTATCCTATAGGATAAAATACTTGATAATAATATAGAAATATATAAATGTTTGACTTGTGCCTTAGATGTGCTAATCAAGCAGTGCATGAAATTCAATGAGATATTTACAGGAAAGAAAGCATTGGATAGTGTTTTCACCAACAATCTTCTACCAACATTCTAAATCAATTTTATGAGTTAAGAGCATATAAAGTATCATATTATCTAAACCTTAATTAACTTAAACTTTTGGTTGTATGACATATTTTTAAAAGTCAATTTGACAATAACTAAGACCACAGGTTTAAATATTTCAATCACTCCTAAAATTCAGCTGGAATATATAACGGTGTGTTAAAGAATATATATAACTTAAATCATATGGCATCAAATTCAAAATTTTAATAGAGTTGGTTCTCTCTATTTTTATATTTTGTGCCAATAATATATGAAAAAAAACCTTTTAAATGACTTTAAATACAAAGCATGCATGTGCTACAAATTTATGAATTTAACCTTTAGGATGTCCCCTATTTACTACAGGCACGTTTGCATTAACTGAAGTTTGTAAGCGCATTTCACGCTTAAGACACACATACCCATTTCATATTTGCAATAGACTAATATTTACATTTATTGATTTCATGTGCTTCTTCCCTTTAAACTACACCATTATTCCTCCCAATAATATTTTTTATCGCCACAAAAATGTTACAAAATATTACTTTCATTTTTCCGATCACGACATTTTACTTACATGTATATTATATCATTTTAGGTTTTTTTCAAAGAATTTATATGTGTATCTTTTTCGAGCCTATGATCAGAATTTATATGTATATGTAAAACATTTATAGGTTTTTTCAGAGGATTTATATGTATATCATTCATATGACTATGATTAGTATTTATGAGAAAGAAATATAGTAACTCATACATACCCATAAAGAATAGTGCGGCCAAAAAATTCATAGGCTCGAAAAAGATACACATATAAATCCTCTGAAAAATCTCAATATTCAAAAACATATAAATGAATAAATAAAATACATATAAATAAATAAACATAATTAGGTAAAAAAAACCATAGTATTCAAAAAGAATATTGTTGTGCTTATTTGTTAGAGTATAACATTACTATACATGGTTAATGTGGGTGTGTGTTGTAGGTGTCTCTCTCTTAGAAGACCCTTTTGAGTCGCAAGACTCTTTGACCGCACTTTCCTATATAGGTATGAGTTGCCGTCTATCTTTTCTCTCCATGCCCTGACCATAGTTTGTCTATGAGCGGGATACAATGGGTATAATGATGATGAATCTAAAAAGCTAGTTAGTAATTATTCTTTATTATTAAACAAAATAAATATAATGAAGTGAATATCACATTCTTTATAATTGAACAAAAATTATTAAAAACTCAACTCCTTCAATATAATTAAGTGTGACCATAGTTTTTCTAAATTAATTATTATGTTCAAAATTATATCATCATCTTGGTAAGTTAATTAAGTTGATTATTTTGGTGAGACAAATAAATAATAATAGAAAATTAGTGAGACAAATAAAGATCCTAGGAGATGAAGGAGACGGAAGTTAGAAAATAAATTGATAATAAATGCAAGGCATAATTGAGCGATTCCCTAGCATGGTAGGTAGTAGTAGCTAGCTAGGTTGATGATTTGAAGATGAAACAAGTGAGGGATTGGATGATTGGTGATTGGTGATTGGTTATTGGATCATATCATAATCATAAATAGTAAATAATTAAAACAATACATACCATATTACCATACTTGTTGGTGACAAAATGGTGGGAGCAGAAAACTTTATATACTTTTAAAGGCTTAATCAGAAAATAAAGGCCCCAAAATAGGTTGTTGTAAACATATTTCTTAAATTTAGACTATCATGTTAATCGGGTATTTATGTTGACTTGTTCCATTTTTTACTCAAGTAAAATAAAATGACCAGTATAAGCAGTTACTACTACATAATATGGAATAGTGCTAGTGCGTGGGTCACTTATATTTCAATAATAATAATTTAATGTGTATTCCAATTTAAAATTTTATTTGCAAAAGATAATATTCATTTTGAAAAATAAATAATTATACGTAATAAATTTTTTAAATAACTTAATTAACTAACATATTCGTGCATTGCACAGAACATATATTAGTATTTCAATAATTTAATGTGGATTCGAATTTAATATCTTATTTGCAAAAGATAATAGGGAAATTTTACATGGTAGCATACAGTTTTAATGAAATGCCAATGTTTGCACTTTTTTAAGAAAATTCCACATAGTAGCATTCAGTTTATGCATTATCTGATTGCCGTAGCATTTCCGGTTAAGTTCTTGTTGGATTCCGTTAACTTCATCATTTTGTAAGTTTTTTCCACATGGTAGCATCCGATTTTTGTTTAATTCACCATTTTGACATTTAATTCACCATTTTATTGTTTAATTCGACGATTAATTCATTAGCGTTCATAAATGTTTAATAATTTTAAGGACTCGTATGACCGCCCTCTCCTTCTGGGTATGAGACGCCGTCGACCTTCCTTCCCCGGACCCTGACCATAGAGTATCTATGTGCGGGAACACTGGGTATGATGATGATGATGATGATGATGATGAAGGAAAAATTATAAATGTTAAATAATTTTATGAAAAATTAATTTTAACACTTAATTCACCATTTTTATGTTTAATTAATCGGTTGCAACAAGTACTCTTTCGAATAAGTACTTGTTTCGATCAAATTTTCGAATGAGTTATCCCATAAGGATATAGTAGCGACGTCCGTTTTTTCAAAAAAAAAATCGTTATGATGGGTAAAAATGACATCAAATATCTTTTTCGGTTTACGTTTCGGAAAATAAGCGAATAAGTACTTGTTTCGACTAGATTTTCGAGTTACCCCATAAAGATAATTGCAACGTTTGTTTTTTCTTTAAAAAATCGTTACGATAGGTAAAAATGACGCCAAATATCTTTTTCGGTTTACGTATCGAAAAATAGGCGAATAAGTACTTGTTTCGACCGGATTTTCGAAAGAGTTACCCCATAAGGTTAATTGCAACGCCCGTTTTTTCAAAAAAAATCGTTATAATAGGTAAAAATAACGCCAAATATCTTTTTCGATTTACGTATCGAAAAATAGGCGAATGAGTACTTGTTTCGATCGGATTTTCGAAAGAGTTATCCCATAAGGGTAATTGCAACGCCCTTTTTTTCAAAAAAAAAAAATCGTTATGATAGGTAATTAAAATGACGCAAACTATCTTTTTCGGTTTACGTATCGAAAAACAGGCTAATAAGTACTTGTTATGACCGGATTTTCGAAAGAGTTAGCCCATAAGGGTAATTGCAACGTCCGTTTTTTTTTAAATCGTTATGATAGGTAAAATGACCACAAATATCTTTTTCGGTTTACGTATCAAAATATAGGCGAACAAGTACTTATTTATTAGATAGTTTCTTAGAATTTTTCTATAAAATATTTAAACATTTATGAGCATTAATGAATCAAACATTAAAATGGTGAATTAAACGTTAAAATGGTGAATTAAATAAAACTGGATGCTACCATGTGGAAAAAAAAAACTTACAAAATGATGAATTTAACGGAATCTAACAAGAACTTAACGGAAAATGCTACGGCAATTAGATAGTGCATAAACTGGATGCTACCATGTAAAATTTTCTTAAAAAAGTGCTACCACTGGCATTTCATTAAAACTAAATTCTACCATGTTTTCCAAGATACTATTCATTTTGAATGGGACAAAATAAACATAATAATTTTCAAGATATTAAAAACGCTCTAAACGAGGGAGTACGTGCAATACATTTGGATTGATGTGAATAAATTTTTATTTTTACATTTATTTAAGGGTAAGAATAGGAGTATTTACTCTGTTTCATTCATACAGATACTCCTATAATACAGTATAAAGTAGTCTAGAATAAGGTCTGATTTGTAATAATTTGTACTTCCTCCGTTCTGATTTACTTGCTACCGTTGCATGGGCACAAATATTAAGAAATAGGTGGAAAGGTTCTTTTTGGAATTTTTTAATATTATTTGTTGAAAAATGAAAAAGAAAAATATGAGTAATTAGAAATAGAGTAGGATAATAATAGGAGTAGATATAACTTTAAATGATTGATTTTTTACTAAAAAGGAAATGTAGCAAGTAATATGAAATTTCCCAAAATGGAAAATGTAGCAAGTATTATGGAACGGAGGAAGTATAAATTGTATGACTAGCTAACTCAAACTCTTACTTTTACTCTGCTCTTCTTCTGAATCTTCTGATGACTTCAAATGGAGGTTTATGCTTCACAAGTTACATCTCGTCTCATACACCTACCTACTCTTCCTTATTGTGCACTTGTCATTTCTCATTGACAATGCTCTAAAATTTAAACATACTCTCAATCTCCTTCATTTCTTTTTATATAAATTTTCCGTTTCATATTAGTTGCAACATTAAAATATATATATAGTACTATTCACTCATCATTTTTAAGTAGTCATTAATTTTTAATTTATGAGTTAAAATATAGTCAAGTGATATCTTATTTGATTTATATTATTGCAAAGATTATTAATTTCAAAGTTTTATAATTTTTTTGTTATACCTAATTAAAAACATTAAAGATTTAATTAGTGTATTAGATTGCGTGATAAAACAAATGCTACAAGTATTTTAAAACTGGAAAAATAGTTTATTTTATGAAGTTTACTCTCTATATGGTACTCCTTTTGTCCCATTTAATTTGATGCAAAGATAAGATTGGTATCTTTTAAGAAAAAGGTGGTTAATTGTAATAAATGAAGAAATAAAATGAATTATATGGATAAATTAAAAGAGAGTTAAAATGTGTCCATGAAATTAAAAGAAAGTCGTGGGTCATTGTTTAAATATAGAAATAATGCAAATTAAATAGGATGAATCAAAATAGCAAATTATGATGCAAATTAAATGGTATGGAGGAAGTATTAATTATCACTTTTATTTTTAAATACCATGTTATTTTTATTCATTGTATTTAATTTTAAAATTTTTATTTTAAAGACAAATGGAGCAAAACAATTGGATGGATGCGATTCATGAGACTATATAAGAAATTAACATGGTTGATTACTAAAATACTGTTTTGTTTTTTTTATTTTTTGATGAGTTTACTAGACAACTATTTACACAAAAGTTAATTGGTTAATGGCTTAACTTTTCATTCTCCAATATGTATACTAATAAAATAAAAAAAAATTATTTCGTCATAAATTCAATTTGTATTATTTATCATTTTTTGAATTGTTTCACTCATTTTGTATCATTAATATGCATATTTTAAACACAAATTTTTGTGAACTGTTCCTTTTAGAAGACCGACTATATTTTAAAATGCACTCATGAATTTTTTAGTGTCACACATAAGTTATAATTATATTTTAATTTCATGTACATAACTTATCAACTTTTTTTTGTTTATTATGAAATATTTACTTTATTTCTTAATTAAATCAATCTATTTTTTCTTTAATACTAATTCAAGAGATAAAATAGTAGATAATAATAAATATTGTGGATGATATAGGTGAAGGGAGTGTGAAATAAGGTTAGAAGATAGTCAAAGTAGAGAAGTAGAAGGTAAAAACACACAAAAGTTAATGCAAAAGTAAAAAGAGTGGACCTCTAAGTTAGTCTTGATTACCAAAAAAGAGGATGAGCATAGAAATTAGAATAGGATATTTATTATTAGAAGTATTATGGTAAAAATAGTCAAAGATGCCACTTTAATAGTAATAAACTTTATTATAAGCAAACCGATGTTATTAGTAACAGTTGTGGTCTTAAATTAATCAAATGGCGATCCACATAATAGATAAGGTCTTTTATGTCGGAGCTGGACCGACCCCTCATCAATCCAAACTTATACCAAGTCCCCTGATTATAATCTGTTGTAGTGCACATTGTTATCCACATACTTCTTCCGTTTCATCATTCAAGCTTATTTTACATATTGCGATTAATGTGTAAGTAAAAATATAGTCAAGTGGGATCTTGTTTGAATCGTCTAATCACGTACTTTCATAATATTAAATTTTTATAATTTCTAGATAAGTGTATTTTAAGATATTAATGATCAAAATTGTGCATTGAATTGCGTAAAAAAGTTAAATGTAGCAAGTATTATGGAACGGAGGAAGTATGAGTTATCCCACATCGGAGAAAGAGAAGAATATGCATTACTTTATATACTCAAAGAGTAACTCCTACTATTACCAATTGGTTTTAGTAGTGAACCTTCTTTGGGTTTATGAGTAGTCTACTTCTTCTACTCCTTGTTTGGGTTGCCCAGGCCCATTTTCTAAATTCTATCATAATTTAATATTTTGTGATAATTGACTTTATATTATCCAATCTATACTGTTTTTCCATTAACCTTGAATATATATATATATATATATATATATATATATATATATATATATATATATATATATATATATATATATATATATATATATATATATATATATATATATATATATATATATATATATATATATATATATATATATATATATATATATATATATATATATATATATATATATTTTCATATTTATTTTTTTCACTATTTATTAATTATTTTTAATGTATATTTTATTTTTTAAAAATATATATCATTATTTATCGATATATTTTTTTTTTTTTTTTGCAATAGTAAAAATAATGTATGACTTATAGAGAGCATGACCCACTTTACCTCATTACATTTTTTGTTAATTGTGTTATTATGCCTTAACTTTTTGTAAGTGTAAGCTGTCATATTTCTTCTACTTTAGACCCACATAATATTTTACGATAGACGGAATATATAGGGTGGGCGGCAACAAATTATCACCCTAATTACTTCAATGACAACCAATATTAGCTACAGCCTACATGTGTTGTTTTTAAGCTAAATTCAGAATTGTAATTACTAAATGTGTTGTTACAAGAATTTTAGTATTTGGAAATTTTTAGTTCCTTGTTTTCTTACGCTAGTCACATTGTTTTCACTTGTTTCTTTCTATGAATTAAACGGATTTTTATTGTATTGTGTCACCTTGTATGAGATTGTGGTATTGTGTTTCCTTACTACTTCATTACTTTTTTCCTCTATTCATCACTTTTTGAGCGTTTTACCTTAATATGTGGCTTTATATATTCATAGCGTTTCTCTTCTTCCATTCAGAATTCCTTTGTATTTTTGTTTGTTGAGTTTCCATTTACTCCATTTATTTATTTACACTAAGGAATAAATACAGTTATATAAGAAAAAATCTTTAATTTGCTACTTTAATACTATATTAAATGTTAATTAAATGCTTTGAGAGACTAATATAATTACTGACTTTTCTAACTTTATATATTCTCTCACACTTATTAGTTTAAAAGATTATCTTAAAAGCTTATTGAATTGAAGAAGATAAAGAGACAAATTCAAAATGTCTTATATCTTAATTGCTCTCACATTAATTATTTGAAAGATTTTCTTAAAAGCTTAATATAAATGTTAATAAAGTAAATTTGTTAATTTTTATTGACACCTTAAATTAAGGACTGTAAATATCACAACTATTTATTTATTACTCGATCTCTCATCCCTATAAGCATGCACCTAATAAGGATGAAAATTTAGTATATGAAACAAGTGCAGTTAAGTTAGAAGATCAAATTTGGAAAAAAGATGCATGTTCCCTAATTATGGACAAACTACAATATTTCTAGTTTCACATTTGAGTCAAAAGCCTAGTAAAGATTATTGATTTGTCATTCAATGAATATTGATTTTGAAAACTCGAAAAGTCTAGTCTACTAATCCCTTGATGGCTCAAATTTTGAGCAACCAATTTAATTTGTACATCCTAATAACTAATTACTCCTACTATTCTATTCTATAAATGTGAATTGATCAGGAGATTCAAATGGTTTTTCATTTTTATTTTTATTAGATTTTAATTAGTAATTTTTGTGTGAGTAATAATATTAATACTAGTATTAATATTAAGAATTAAGAAAAAAAAGAGTAATAATTAAGAAGTTAAAAATAAAAAAGGAAAAGGCAAAGAAATAAATAGGAATAGGAATAGGAATATAAAAGTGAGGTAGTAGAGAATAAAATGAAAGGGTTGTTGGTTGTTCCATGCACCCTCGAGTCAATCCAAAAGGCTTAGCTTGCAACTCCCAACTTTAAAAAATTTTACCCAAAAAAAGGGCTTACTTTACAAAATGCAATAACTCTTCCAGACTTACACAGCTTTCTAATTATCTCCTCATCAACCCTTTGCCTTGCCCTCCCCTATTTATTCCTGCAACCAACCCTACCTCTTCTCTTCTCTTCTTCCGTTACTATTAAATATTAATAATAATTAGTTATTAGTAGTAGAATAATCAATTACTCCTTTCTACTTCTGCAAGCAAGCATCACCTACCTAGCTTTTTTTTTTCTTTTTCTTTATTTATTTATTTATTTTAATTTAATTGATTTGAGAACCATCAAATTTACTAAGATCAGACAATCTCAACAGAACTTCTATTACTTTCCCACCTCTTTCTCTCTCATCTATACTATTAGCTTCACTTCTTCTTTCTCAACTATATTCATCTTATTATTATTCTTAATTATTATAAGCCAAGCCTAAGGCATCAGGCATGGGTTTCCTCTTTCCTCCTACTTCTTTTATTTATTTTAATTTGTTTCTCATCTTAATTAGTGCGTGGATCGAACTTCTTCTATCGGTTATCCATTTTTATTAATAAAATCAAATTAAATAAATTAAAATTACAAATGAATAACTATTGATATATGGTGTTATTTAGAAGTAGTTCTATATATATATAAGAAGGGATTGATATGATGTTGAGAATTATTCCATTGTTGTTGTTGTTTCTTATCTGTTTTTCTAATTAAAACTAACAAGTTTGATTTTATATATAGGAGATTAACACATATAGAATGGCTTCATCAAATAGACACTGGCCAAGTATGTTCAAATCCAAACCCTGTAATAATCAACAATGGTCTCAATATCAAGACACTTCTTCTTCATCACTCCTTGCTTCCAACAATACTTCTAATACCACTTGCGCACGCTCTTCTTCAATTACCGCTTTCCCTTTTTCATCAGGTAATTTATTTTATTTTTAATTATTTTTTTTATATCAATTAGCTAGGGTTTCGTACGTTTTGATAATATTAATAATAATAATAATAGGATGGAGTAATATGTGTTTTAATTAGGGTGTGAAGAGAGGAGCCCAGAGCCAAAACCAAGGTGGAACCCCAAACCGGAACAAATTCGGATCCTAGAAGCTATATTTAACTCGGGTATGGTAAACCCACCAAGAGATGAGATTAGGAGGATCCGGGCACAGCTTTTAGAATACGGTCAAGTCGGAGACGCCAACGTGTTCTATTGGTTTCAGAACCGGAAATCCCGGAGTAAGCATAAGCAACGGACACTCCAAGCTAAAATCAATGCCACCGCCTTAACTGGGAATAGGAGTGGGACCCAAAACAGTCCTTCACTTCCAGCATCATCTTCATCTTCTTCCTCCGATAAGGCGTCGCCTCAAACAGCAGCTGCCACACTTTCTGGAGGTGGAGGTGGAGGTGGTTCATCATCTTATGGTAGTGGTAGTAGCGGCAACAATTATAATAGTAGTAGTGGTAATGTTGTGGTTGACCAATTTGGCAATTCTCCAACTTCAGTCAACCAACCTAGTCCTTACTTTCATCCACTCGTTCCTCATCCACATCATCATCATCATCATGTTCCTAATACTAATACTAATACTACTTCTACTACTACTACTACAACTACATGTTTACAAGATCAACCTTTGTTCTTTCCCTTGCATCAAAATGGTGCTACTGTAATGGGTAATTTTAGCAGCCAGCAGGGGTTATGTTTTGGTACTACTAATACTCATCATGATCATCACTATGAGGATCATCATCATCCTCTTCATCAAATTAATGTTGATGTTCCTCATCATTCCGATCAGACGGTGGGAGGATTTTCGTCTTTACTACTTGGAGATGATGAGGTGGAGAAGCTTAAGTTTAATCAGCACCACTTAAGTTTTTTGGTGCCCAACCCTTCAACTGCTTCTACTAATTCACTACCCTCTCATGCATATGCGTTTCCCAATAGTCTTGCTCAAATTTTAGGTAATTATTTCTTCTTATTTTCAATTCTATTTTAAATTTACAATAAATTTTACTGCTTAATTCATTTCATTAATACTTAATTAGATGATATGAATGCATGATAAATAGGAATAGCTTACTTATTAATTCTAATTTTAAGATTGTTTCTCTATAGTCATAAGTTATTTGTTAATACTATATAGAAGGATAACTATATATTGGTACTTGAACTTTGAAACGCAGTGGTTCATACCATCTTAAACCACTTGTTTCACACAGCTTAAATTCTGGAGTACATCCATTCAGCATTAGTCATTCCATCATTTATTTCCATTTCCATTTCATTTTCTTTCCAATAACTAATATAATGGAGTATTTTTCTAGTCTCCATAAATAATTTTGTTTGACATTTTCAATTAACTTTATTATAGAAAATACTTGGGGATAATACATAGTCCATGGGTTTATTTTACCAATTTTAAGAAACACAACATACATTTGATACTATTGACAATTGAATGATTTGATAATGATTAGAATAGTGGAAAGGATACGAAATGATTGATACTTCATAATAAGTTCATAAATATAGTACGCCTACTATATATCCTTCGTTTCTATTCAATGTTCAATGAATTTTGTAAAGTTTTTTAATACTTAATCTAATAACACATACATGTGTATAAAATTAAGTATATAAGAAAATTTAACAAGATTTGAGATGAGTACTCCCTCCGTTCCTTTATGTTCTTTCCTCTTACTACAATGGGTAGTTTCAAAAGTTTTTCCACTTTAGAATATTTTTTATATTTGGAAAGTTTTATCTCACTTTTACCCTTTAAAACCTTTCTTTCCTTACTTCACATTACTATTTTTTCTTCTTATAATTATAATACAATTATTACTTTCCACTACTATATAATTAAAATAATATCCTCTACCACCAAAGATTCAATTTTTCTTAATATTTGTGAAAAACTCAAAGTAAAAGATAAAAAGGAACGAAGGGAGTATAATTTAACTTGCAGTTATACATGAACAGTCATAAGTGTTTTTTTTTTCTTTTATTAAATTGAATATTCATTGTTAGAAATTAAATAAAGGAGTGTCCGAATTATTGAAATTGGGGTGGTTGTTTTTTCAAAACTGAAATTAGCAAATTGAGATTACAAGGCTGCCTTAACCCTTGGACGTGTGCATGGCATTGGACAGGTCAGTATTCTGATAAAAATGAGGTGAATGAATTAATAGTTAATAATAATTAGAGTAGTGGAAATGATATATAGATGAGCTTAATATATTGATCTCAAATATAATATATAATGATGATGTTGATAGGCGCAGGTGTAGGGGACAGTAGTGTAGGTGTAGCACCAAAATCAACAGTTTACATAAACGGAATGGCGGTGGAGATACCAGTGGGACATCTGAATGTGAAGGAGTTTGGGGAGACTGCTTTGCTTGTAAACACTGAAACTGGTGAGGCTGTTCCCACCAATGAATGGGGTGTCACTCTTCACCCACTTCATCATTCTGCTTCTTACTATCTTATTAATGGATCACCCGGATCCGGATCCGGATCCGCTGCTTCACTCTTGCTTCATCATAAGCATGATGATGATAATGCTGTTGCTCCTGGGTTTCCTTACCAGGTAATTGTATGCATTAAATTGTTTCACTCTTGTCCCATCCCATCAAGCTAAGTGTATAATCATTCAAATTATCAAGTGGAGTAGTTAATTCTCAGTTTTAATTTGTGATCATGCAGATATAGCTGGCTAGCTACATGTATTGTACGGTTTCAAGCTGAGATGAAAAGATCAATGTACGGTTCAACTTTAATTCAAGGGTATTATATTAGTCCAACAACATAATTATAATTATTCCCCTTATAATTAATTAGCTTATCGATTAAAGTCGTCCTAGCTAGTTTTATAAATACATATTTCATCTTACTATAGCTTATTAATTCCTTTTTCTCATGTAATTTGGAATACTATTATATGCATCCTTCTATCCATCAATTAAGTGCTTCATCAGGACTACTTCAGATAACTCCATATATCAATAACTTATATCGACCATACGAATTTAACTTATTTTCAGGTATTAATATTATATTTGTGCTACCGTTAATTTTAACTATTAATATCACTAATTAGTTTTGTCTAGTATCCATGATCTTCCTTTTATTTTTGACTATTAACACCAAAAAAAATCATGTCATTGTCTAAAAACATTTTACAAATTAAATTTGGATAAAATTAGTGGTTGATATATGATTATACAACACATAATCTTCCATTGGCTCTCCTATTTTTCCTTTATTGAAAATAAATATATATGATATTTTATTTTTATTTTGGTAATATTTTAACTATAATTAATAAATGATTGAATAGTAACAATTAATATTTTGATTTAATTATTTCCATTAAAATTAAAATTGGGAATTAGTAGCTTTAAGACTCTTAGCAATATTATTTACATTTCTTAAATGATTAAATCAATGCAATTACTTAATAATTACTCCCTCCATTCCTTTTGTTTTTTCACAATACTAAAACGGGTAGTTCTTTAAGTTTTTCCACTTTAGAATACTTTTCATTTTTGAAAAGTTTTCATTTTACTTTTACCCCTTAAAATCTCATTTTTCTTATTTCACTATTTTAATCATTTTCTCTTATTATGTATCATTACATTACACTATTATTTAATTATTTTTTCTCTCTTACTTCCAATACAATCATTACTTTCCACTATTATATAATTAAAACAATACCCACTACCACTAAATATTTTACTTTTCTTAATCTTGGTCAAAAACTCAAATAGGAACATCAAAAAGAAACGGAGGGAGTAATATAGTTGATAACAAATAGTTTGATTAATTTAGCACTAACTAAATAATTTTGCTAAACTAAATATTTTGCTATACTAACTGATGATATAAATATTTGTTTTCCGGAAAAAAACTACTCGTCCATGGTTTCATAAAAAATGATAATAAAAGGTTTTTGTTCATAATTACAATTGTTAAACTTAATTAATCAATCGTGACTAATTTTTTCTTCCCTAATGGATATTTCATTGTCTATCATTAAAAGAGTAAATCTTTAATTAAGATGTTTTAATTCGTTAGTATATAAAGTTCATTACATTATCTTTTATTTTTGAAAGTATCATATACTCTATGTTCCCTTTATTTTGCTATGCAATAATCTCTTATTTTCATTTTTGCAATATATAGCAAAATAGTTAAATAATGATAATTATAAGATCATACTTATATGATTATTATGTAATACGAATTCACTAAGACAACTTTTATTGATCTAAAAGATTAATCAATCATCACTTTAAAAAGACAAAAGTCATTCACAGATTAAGTATTTATGTTTTAATAATTAGTAAGTATCCATATTTTAATATATGATCAACTTCACTTATATTGTAATATCTTTAACGATGTCATTAGCTTACAATTATAATTGAAATCTATCAACACAAACATTTCAAACTAAAATATTAACAATCACCATAATTAATTTAAATTTCAATTAGTAGATATTATAAATTTATATTAATATCTTTTACAATGTCATTAGCGTATATTTATAACTAAAATAATTAACATATCAACCAAAGATTATTAGAATGATTTAAACTTTAATACAGATTACATTGAGATTTTTACATTGAAGAGATTTTGATTAAAATCATACAATACTATAATTTTGCTGCTAAATGACAAATGGCAGTCTAATAGCCATTTGCCAAATGCAGCCAAATTAATGTTCATTTAGTTATAAATGGCTACAATTTGAATATATTATTAAATTCTATTTATAATTTATAATTTCATAATGATAATATACAATTGCACAATTATTTTAAATTTATGTTTTAAAAAAATTCAATGTTCAAATTCCGTGCAATGCATGGGGTTTATACTAGTATAAAATAATTCAATAGCATAGAACAAATTATTTAAAAAAATCTAGAGGATCAATTAATAAACAACATATTAGATCTAATTTTATATGCAACTTAAAGTTGATAATTTTTAATGTCAAAGTATAATACAATGTGTTATTCCCACATAATAAATATTGTTTTGGATTTATGTAGGACAAAATTAATAAGGTGAGAAAAAACAAGCTCATTTCTCATTATTGATATCAATAAAAATACATTACACAGTTACTATTTATATATCCTACTTAACCAACAATGACAATATAATTTATTTTAATACTTCATGTGTTTTTCAGATAAAAAAATTTAAATATAATTAATGATTGTTAAAACAAAGTTATGTATGAATGCATTGTTTAGGTGCTTATTTAGTTAATACTTTCTCCGTTCCATAATACTTGCTACATTTTACTTTTTTACGTAATCCAATGCACAATTTTGATCATTAATATCTTAAACTACACTTATCTAAAAATTTAAAAAAATTAATATTATGAAAGTATGCGATTAGACGATTCAAACAAGATCCCACTTGACTATATTTTTACTTACACATTAGTCGCAATATGTAAAATAAGCTTGAATGATGAATAGTGCACAAAATCGAAATGTAACAAGTATTTTGGAACGAAGAAAGTACTATATTCTAAAATAGAAAAAGAGTGCGTTAGAGGGATGTGATGGAGGCACGACCATAAATGGTGGTTGTGAAACGTGACGACAGTTCATGCAAAACAAGAAGTAAACACGAGACAGACACAAGGAATATGAATAACATTTCATTTTATATACTCTCAATTCTCATATCATATGTCTATCGATGTATCCCCATCACTTAGCACTTAGCAGTTAGCAGTTACCACCCCTACCTAAGGAAGTACCTATCTCTATGTCTCCTCTCTGGATTAAAGTATGTGCTATCAATCATGCCTTTCTTTTCAATACTCTACTTTAAGTGTTTTGTTTTGGATCAATTTCTCTATTCTACTTCTATATTATACACGTTCTCCTTCCTCTATTCCATTACACTTACGGCCCGTTTGGTTAGTGGTACTAAATGGTGGTAATGAGGATGATTATAGTCTAAAATTTCATCAAAACTTTCATGTCATTCCCATAGTAATGAAACTTTGATCACAAAAAAAAAAAATTGTTCACAAATTTCCATTACCATCTAATACCATCTCTCCCATTGGTAATGCATTGGAATTGATTTTATGAACAAAATGAGATGATTCGAGGTTGTCAAACATGGCAATCAAAAGTAGCCATGAGATTTTTCAACCCAAATTACACTAATTTTTCATTCTCATTACCATGATTTATTACCACCTACCAAACGGGTCGTTACTACATTTTATCATTTATGCATTCCAATATATTATTTTGTTTATTTATATGTTGAATTAGTTTCCCCTTTTCTTCTAACAAATTTATTTCTCAATAAAATAATACTCTCTACTATTTTAACCCTTAGTATCTCAAATTATTCTTGATTAAAAATTATAAAAATTTGATATTAATAATCCTTGTATTGAGACGAATCAAACAAGATCTCAGATGACTATGTTTTAATTTATAGATTAAGAGTAAAATACAAATTAAGAGTGATGAGTGAATAGTGGCAAAAATCTCATCTATACATTTTAACTCTCTTTTAATTTTATCAACACAATTTTTTCTTTCTCTTTATTTATTAACATATTTTAAAAATTACTCTCTTTTTTTTAATGCAAATTAATTAAAGAGGACAAAGGGAGCAGTAGTTAGTAATAAGGTGGTAAAAGAATGTGCATCACTCAACCACAGAGCACAGAATAATGTTTGTATCCCTGAGGTCTGAGGTCAGGCATCAGACAGACTCAGCCTAAGCCTAAATGATGTGTAGTCTTATGAAAAGGAAGGAAGAAGCTGACAGAAGGAAAGGATATTTGGTTTGGTCCAGGATATCCATTAACTAGGTCTTACTCTTACTCTTAGGGTAACTTGCAAATTGCAATTTTTCTTTTTTACGAAACTGCTGCAGATGTTACACCACATATCATCTCAATTCTCAAGATTTACCGTTTTCTACTCGGTCTTGTTAACTTGGGATTTCTAGCTCCTGGGACGTACTACGTACTACGTAGCAATCTAGCAACTTGTACTCTCCTCTAGTTTTTATTGCGCGAGCCATTAGACATGTGCAATAGCCAATAGGTGATCAATAAGTCAAGGGCCCATTAAGTACATGGATCATCGGATTATTCGACCCAGCTTACTTATATACTAAATAGGTCAGGTTTTTAAATGGGTAGGATCTTAAATGACTAATGTTATAGACTAGGTGTTCAATGGGCCGAATACAGACTGAGTCGGGCTTAAGTAAGGGGCCTTTAAACTTGATATGGACTGTACATGGGTCGTGATGTGAAAGCCCAGTCCGACCCAATTCGACTCGTTTTCATTACTTAAATTTATTATAATCCCCATTAATCAATTTATAATAATCAAATTGTGGAAACGTTAAAAATCTCCATTCGCATTGTTATTTATAATATTAAATCATCCATCAATTATAGTCTATTTACAAAGGCCCATTTTAATATCTGTAGATCCCGTTTTCGGTCTGATCTATTTTCTACCCGATCCTTACTCTTTTAAAAACAGGCCAGATAAGATCTCAAAATGACTGAATACAAACATAATAAGTCATACACTAATCTCATAATCAATATTTTAATGGAACAAACACACCAAGCAACGACAATAATTTTGATCCTGAGTAAATCAACCAAATCAAGTACATTGATTTGGAATTTGTAATAGATATATCAAAGCCATATCTAATTGATGCAGTTTCAAAGTCCTAATAATTTATAATATCAAATGAAAAAATATTTTCTATACATAATAAAAAAAAGTAATCAATTGTTGCTTTAAAATTAATAATGCATTCGATAAATTTAATTACAAAAATATGTATATATACTTGCATTATTCTTTAAAATTACATTTTTATATATTTCATACTAATAACGTCGTGCATTATAAAAGTTTATATATTAATTAGAAATAATAATAATTACCTCAAAAAAAAATAATAATAATTAATAGAGTAGTCATCATTCATCAAAATGTGAAGACGCAAAGGAAACAGATAAGAGTCTCATACAGCAGATTACAGAAGACTTGATGAATAAGTAATAAGTAGTATGGGCCAAAATTCAAGTTAGCTTGAAAATAGAATATGGGCTTGTTCATCATATATCATGATTTGTTTTACCAATTATATCCATATGGTTAGGCAGTTAGCCCGTCCGCTGTATACAAAACCAAATTCTTTACAAACAGAACTCACAAGTCACAACTAATCTAATCCAAAAGATTATATCAAAACCATACGTTTGGACATTTGAAATGACAAATGATTAATGTATAAATTTATGTATTGTTAAATAAGGTTGGACTCATTGTGAATGTCAATACATAACGGGGAGATACGAGATGCACACACTTCATAAGCCAAGGAGAGTTATATTATCCCAAAACCGGCCATATGACAATGGGAATAAGGTCTCCAATAAATAAAGTGTGCACATCATCTTCAATTTGTCGATGTGGGATAACTCATCCCAACACGTATAATAAGCTATGATAATCATATACAAAAGCGCAATAAATATTTTAATTTAACGTGGAATTTGCAAATGTAACAATATTAAATAAAGTTGACACAATATATAAGAATTTGATCAGAAAACATAAAAATGAGCATGAGTAACATACATAAAAATGTAAAATCAAACAATAGAAGCCAACATATTTTCCAAGATGTCAGTGCCAAGATCTTCCAACTCAATTAGAGGAAAGTGAGCATTATTAATATTGAATGGTGGTTGGTGTTGGTGATCCAATTCCAAGCTGGAATTATGAATAGAATTGTTGGTGGTGGTGGTGGTGTGAAGTGGAAAGTTAAGAAAAGCTTTAGGGCCTCTTATTTTAAAAGCAGCCCTATCATAAGCCAAGGCAGCTTCTTCAGCAGTATTAAAAGTCCCAAGCCAAACTCGAGCTCCTTTCTTTGAAGAGTCTCTTATCTCGGCAGCATACTTCCCCCATGGCCGTCTTCTCACACCTCTATAGTGTCTGCTACTTTTGCTTCTTACTTTTTCATTTTGATTATGATTTTGATTTTGTTGTTCCATAATATTAAGGTTATTATTAAGATTATCCTTCTCTTGTTGTTGTTGTTGATGTAAACAAGGTATTGCTATCCAATTTTCTTCAATGTTTAAGGGTTCATCACATATGTAGTTTGCCCAAATCCTCTCTAGAAAAATAGCTTCTTTTGGATTTTCATTCATCCCTCCTTCATCTAATTTCTTCATGCTCATTGATGATAATGTATATATGTCTATGATAATTAGCTATATATAATTAAATTATGCTAAGCACGTACGTATATACGCACCCGGTTTTATATCAAAAATAAAAGTAATTAAGCGTGTTTTTGAGAATAACAGCTCATCTAATAATCTTGCTTCATTCATTCTACTTAATTTCGATACAATGAATTCAAACTATTTATTATTATAAATTATATCGGCTTTCATCACATCATTAAATAAATACATTATACGGCTGGGCAGAAGTGTTTTTGTAGCAATCCATGTACTTCGTTCTAATCATTTTCAGCGTCAACTTTATTTATACGCTTAGCTGATTTGATCATATCATTGAGTTAATAGTTTAATAGTGCAGAGACGACATAAATTCCCACAATAACTACATCAAACTCTTGCGTACTCCAGGTCCATCTACTAATGATTGAGAAAATAAACCATGCATGATCACACTTCGAAATATATTCTATATTACTCTATGTGTAAGTTGCAGATTTCTCTCGCTTGGACGACCTTTTTCGAGCCAGGGACTCTTAGACCGCACTCTCCTTTATGGGTATGAACTGTCGGCACTCTTCCTTCTGAGACCTTGATTTTAATAGTTTCTATAAGCGAAATACATTAATTTTTTTAATTGAAATTTAATCGTAATGTACAACAAAAAAATGAAAGACAAGCCTCTATGTGAAGATTTCTTTGAACAAGTACTATTTAAGTCATGAAACTTGGGAAGAATTTCAATTGCGTGCGTCCGAAAAAGAAGTTGAAGGCTTTATTTAGTGGTCACTTAATTTATTTATGTTTTGCGATGAAGGCTTTTTTTTGTTGAGTTGAGTATACAATGGAGTACTATTTATAATAATAATATATTAAAAGAAAAATTACCGTAAATAATACAATCTTTCACTGATTTTCATACCAAGTTTTAATTAACCATGAATAATACGAAGTTTAAAGGGTGTTTTCTCTGAGTATACAAAATAACCTACTACCTCTAAAACAGGTTATTTCCTAAAATTAAAAAAATAAAATCCTAAGCCCAGTGCTAATTTACTCACCAACTCCGGCAATACCACCTAAATCGTCCTCATCATAGCCCTATCGTCGACCATGCACCACAATCCCAATGCATATATATGAGTATTGGGAACTTCTATTTGCAAGTTTCCAGGTGGTATGGCATGCTTGCATCGGGCATGAGGCTGGTGTGATTGGTTTTGGCAATGGGATGAGTCGTCAACGCCGGTGAGGTTGGTTGGAAACCGAAATGATTGAAAAGGCTATGAAGGGGATGGGGTGACAGTGGGTATTGGGCTTAGGGGAGTGATTTTATTTATTTATTTATTTTTTTACTTTATTTTATCTTTATTTTAAAATCAAATTACCTACAATATTAGGTTAGGAAACTTGTTTGGATGTTAGAGGGAAACACCCCTTAAACTTTGTACTCCCTCCGTTCTTATATGTGTGTCCTATTTGAAGATTTCACACATATTAAGATATATATAGTGGGAATCTTTGTTGATTGTGGTTATTATTTTATTATAATAGTGGTGTGAATTAATGATTGTATTTGTATTATGAGAGAGAAAATATAAATTAATTATTATAAATGGGATATTAGAAGAGAGAGGGGGATATTTTATTATAATAGTGGTGTGAATTAATGATTGTATTGGTATTATGAGAGAGAAAATATAAATTAATTATTATAAATATGATATTAGAAGAGAGAGGGGGTGAAAAGAGGGTATCAAAACTTTCCATTTTAGGAAATGGGACAAACATATGAAACTACCCGTTATAGTAATGTAGACAATCAAAAAAGAACTATTCATGATTGTAGGGAAATCAGTAAAAAGTTGTGTTATTTACGGTAATTTTTCCTATATTAAATCCAAGAATTTCATAAATAAAATCAGCCACTTCATGTTTTGATGATAAAATCACAATTGAACATCAAAACAATGAATTATAATTATTTCAAATAACCAACTCATTAGTTACCTACTTATCACGCTACGATTTTCTCATAATCAATGACAAAGATTACCATAATTATTACGCCGTATGCTCTAAACTATTTGCAAAATTATATCTGTGGATTGGATATATGTGTTGTGCTTGTGCACAACATTAGGTAAACCTTCTGTGATAGACTGTCTCTTGGTGAGATGACCTGATCAAAACAAGGAATTTATATACAAATAATTAATTGTGTTAGTTGAGCTATATAGCTCATGTATAAAGAGATAAATAGTGGTAAAAACAAATGGGACATTAATAGTAAATTAGAGGAAGTATATTTTATTTGTGAACTAAAATTTTTCACCATTACGATATATTCAATCAGCAGTATTGAGTTATGATATGTATTAGATATGTATAGGTAATTATAGGTAATAGGTATAAGGTAATAGAGAGGAGTAAATGATTATATTATTTAGTATTAGTAGTACTTTTTCCGTTTTTTTAGGTTGTAATATTGTTGACTTCGTTACTATTCATTAAGTAAATTGACTTTTATATTATCGGTAATCTAAAAGTTAAATCATAGTCATATGAGATCTTGTTTGAATCGTCTCGACTCAATGTTTATTAATTTTGAGTTTTTATAATTTTTCGATATGTATAATTAGAGATATTAATAATTCAATTCGTACGTGGGGGAGTGTGAAAAAGCAAATTGTGCAACTAATATAGAACGGATGAAGTATGAATTAAGCTGGGATGTTGATGTGGCCAGTGGGTCCTCAAACTTAAATATTAATCTCATCCATTTGCCTATTCTTTAATTCGTTTCAACATTGACAATTGACAATGCAAGCTACCTAATAAATTACTTCAATTGTTTTTATTTATAACTTGGGTAGCTTAACATTAATGGATGTTATTCATATACCGGCCAACCACCCTTCATCCAAGCTAAGAGAGAGATCTTATGCCACGTAGGTCTTGTTTGAAGTGTTTCCACTCTATTCTACTTTCTAGAAATATATGAATGATTAGAAAGATCTTATTGTTGAATTGATTCATCATCAATTATATATATATATATATATATATATATATATATATATATATATATATATATATATATATATATATATATATATATATATATATATTATATATATATTTAAGAATACTATTTGTTTACACATAGGCGGATCCAGGATTCAAAAGCATAGGTAGCACCATTCATGATTCACCAACGGGTTTTGGTTCTAAGACAGTTTTTTGGCGATTCGTTGTTGGTTCTAGAATATAATATTAATTTTTTTAAAAAACACATGGGTAGCCTATGCTACCCAATACTACAACATAGGTCCGCCTATGTGTTTACATCAAACTAGTTAATAAGCTATACTCTGGTCTCTCCATCTCAAAATTAAAGTATAGTTCCATCTGTGTTTTGTTATTTTTTAAGAATATTATTGTTTTTGTTTGTTTGTCTGTGATAGCTATAGCCTATATATATATAATGATTAGTTTAAATTAATTAGGAAAAAGAAAGAAAAAAAAGTAGAAGTGTGGTTGAATAATGATAGGTAGAAGGCATGGTCCATTATCAATATCCAAAAAGATAATATATAGCTAAAATTTTGAGGCAACTAATAAATTATCATATTAATATAATTTATTTGATAAATAAATTCAATTTTGTTTGATTAATAAATTTAAAGTTAGCTATATTGTAATTGGATAATTAATTAATCTATTGTTTAATTTAGTTGTATATACTCCTATTTTAGGCAATTGTTTTGTTGAAATAAATGCATAGATTTAAATAGTTTAGTAGTTGATGGAGTAATTATTTAATTTATGAGTTAAGTAATATTGTTGATCGATTTTGTTAAGCATTTTGAAATTTTATATTGTTTAATTAATACTTTCTCCGTTTCATAATACTCGCTACTATTTCATGGGCACAAAGATTAAGAAGATACTGTGCAATGATGAGTAAGATCAGGTGAAAAGTTGTTTTTTTTGAAATTGTTTAATAGTATTTATTGAAAAATGAAAAAGAAAAATAGAGTAATTAGATATAGAATAGGATAAAAGTAGGAGTAGGCCGTATAACTTTAAATGATTGGTTTTTTACTAAAGAGGAAATGTAGCAAGTAATATGAAATTTCCCAAAATAGAAAATGTAGCAAGTATTATGGAATGGAGGAAGTATGAGAAGAACAAAAGAAATATACATTGAAAAAAGTATTATGAAAATTAAGCTTAAATCCATTAGAAAGAAGGTAGGTAGTGTAAAATGTCCAAAGTTATTGGAAAAGCATGAAGCATGGTAAGATGCAGCTAGCAATATGAAGGAAGCAATATGAAGGAAGTAAATGAGTGAAGTAAGTGCGTGGATGTTGCGGTGGGTCTCATCATTTAGTCAGACCATGAATTGGGTGAATGCAAAGGCCCCCAAAGTAGGTGTATATATTACAAATGTACAACCACTTTTTTTTTCTTTTTAATTTAATTAGCGGCAGAATATGAATATATGATGCATGTGTTACTTAATACTTATATATAGACATATAGCTAGTTATATATACTCCATTCATAATAAACACAGATAACAGATGATGAGCTGAGTCTTGAGTCTTGTCAAAAACGTGCAAATTAATTGATGAGCTGAGTTGATAATGTGCATTGATCTGATAATGCATGCGGCCATGATGCCAATTCTATCCATATCTGATAATGCATTGCTGCGTAGAATTATATACTATTCTTGCCATTCTATCTTCTTTGTTTTTCCCATTATTATTCATGCCCATAATTTTAAAACTCCTAATTCTAAAAACACATCCATCACATCCATTTTTATATTTGGAGACTCAACCGTTGATCCTGGGAATAACGACCATGTCAAAACCCTTTTTACAAGTAATTTTCTTCCTTATGGCATTGATTTTCCCAATCATACTCCTACTGGTAGATTCACTAATGGAAGACTTCCCACTGATTTTATAGGTATTTTTTATTTTTTATTATAATTAAATACCATCTTATATTTTTCTTTATTATTATTATTATTATTATTATTATTATTATTATTATTATTATTATTATTATTATATACTTTACTTCTTTAAAGTAACGGTAAAGGACCTTTCCGGCTTATTATTCATACTTCTTTAAACGTAAAGGTAAAGGTAATGGATATTTCCGGTATCCCGCATAAGGTAGGGTCCAAATGGGGCCGGGTTTTCTTTTTTTCAAAGATACGGACAAATTATACCCGGACGAGAGGGAGCTAGTAAAGAGAGATGCGCGCAGTCAAAGAAACCCCAATGCATTTGCATTGATACCTGCGCCCAGTAAATTCGAACCCCAAAACCTTCTGTTTCACATGCAGATGCTCTATCCATTGAGCCACAAGATTTATTATTTAATTTATTAACAACACTTTATAATTATTGCAGCTTCATACGCAGGAGTGAAAGAATACGTACCTGCTTATTTAGATCCGAATCTAAGATTGAATGATCTTATGACCGGAGTTAGCTTTGCTTCAGCTGGTACTGGTTATGATCCTATTACTGCACTAAAAAATGTATGTTTTTTATTTTGTCTCTCCAACTAACTTTTTACATCAATCTCCACTTTTCGGTATTCGAATTTCGAATCAAATTTTGGATATCCAGAACTAAATTATGCTTTTCAATATTCGAAAAATTGATTATCCGAATTTCAGTATTCTGATAGATTTGAAATCTGACTTTAAATTTGCCAATACTTAAATTTCACATTGGATAGGAGCTACTTCATGACATAATTAGGGTAACAAAAGTTCTCTTTCAATTTTTCCAATTAATAGCTAGATAGCATGTAATTATTCTTATTTTGTAATTTGTTTTTGCATCTTAGAATTTTATAAAAGGAGTCTATTTTTCATTTCACCTAGAGTCCATCAAATGTTTAAATCACTAGTCCAAATAGTATTAATTTTCAATATCGTATAATATACATGTTGGTATGATGCAAAACACACAAAACTAAATCATGTTAAACTCTAAGTCGTCCATGTTTACTATTTTCTTTGTTGGGCCCCTTTTATTTTATTTTGTCTTACTTAATTTGTATCATTACTTTAATTCTTTTTTAGCAATGATCCTACTCTTTTTTTTTTTTTAATCTTATCCATAATATATTTTATACGCTTTCATCATCTTAATCATTCATTTCTATTATCCACTAGCATTTCATCTGATCCTTCAGTTCAATTTCCCTTTCAGAAGGTAATTGATTTGACAACGCAAGTGCAATACTTTGACGAATATAAGAAAAAAGTGGAGCATTTGATTGGGAAGAAGGAAATGGAGAAAATAGTGAGCAATGCAGCATTTATCATTAGTTGTGGCACAAATGATTTAGTTTATACGTATGGATTAGTACCAGATTTATCTTTAGTGTCTGATTCTATCTCGACATATCTACGTTTTATGCTAAAGCAAAGCAAATGGTTGATACAGGTATATATATATTTAAGCAACAAATTATAATACATACTCCGATCCCATGATCCGATCCTATATATAATGAATTTATATATTGTACGTAGGAACTGATAGATCGAGGCGCAAAAAGAATTGGAGTAGTAGGTTTACCGCCCGTGGGTTGCTTACCAGCAATAATAACCCTTCATACATTATCTCCACATCAACCACGTATTTGTATTGAATCCTTGTCATCAATTGCATTACAGTTCAACCAAATGTTGGAACGTGAATTGAATAACATAATGCAGCAGCAACCAACATCACTAACTATTGTTTATGGGGACATCTATACACCTTTACTAGACCAATTCACCCATCCACATAAATATGGTAGCTTTCCTAATTAATTATTATATTATCTTAATTAATTAATTAGCTTTTAAATCTATTGTTTTAATTAATTTGTTTTTCATTTATATCAGGATTTGAGGTTGCTGACAGAGGGTGTTGTGGAAGTGGGTTATTTGAAGGAGCCATAACATGTAACTCACTGTTGCCAATATGCAATGACCGCTCCAAATATGTATTTTGGGATTCAATACATCCAACCGAAAGATCATATTACTTTCTTTTTGAAGCTCTTCGTCCTGTTATCGATTTTGTCATCACGCACACCACTTGAAAATCAAATTGCTCGAATATTTGATCATACTCCATGTGACCATGTCTCAATGCGCCAATACTAATTTATTTTTATAATAGTACTGGTGTAGCTCACGTGCAATTTTTTAAATTTTCACATATATATAGTAATTCAACTATTTAATAATTTTCTAAGTATAATTATTAATTATTCTAATAAAAAACATTTTATAAAATTAACATGCTCGATCAAAGTAGATATCAAATTCATAATGCAAGTTAATGAGAAAATATATTGAAAAATTAAAGTATTTTATGCTATTAATGATGAAAATGATCATAATGAACATGTGGCAGAGATAAGACCTTTTTATAACAACAATAACAATAATAATAATAATAATAATAATAATAATAATAAAAATAATAATTGTGATACTCTCTCTAACTAGCGTTCGAATTAATTAAAAAATAAAATAATACTAATGATTGAAATTGGTAGACATCAAATTGATGCATGAAAATACGTGTAGAATTTGTTATACTAGCAAATTTATTTTGCATGATGTGTTATCATGCTGTTCTCATTCACGTATTTATATAACCAACCGTACGTCTATTGCTTATGTAACCTTAAAACTTTGTCTAACTACATCACTCTGTTTTGGTATTTTAGTCCTGTCACCTGTGGCTATAAAATTACAGAAGTATATAAGCATATAGTTAGGCAATACATACACATACAATATTTGAGAAAATATGCGGAAGAAAACATATTTGCCTATTTTAAGCCTTTTTATTTCTTTTTTTATTTTGGTTATTAGCCGTGTAGAAAATAGCCAAAAACAAAGTGTACAAGATGTACTTTATAGGAATTCATCTATTACATCAATTTTCATATTTGGAGATTCATCCGTTGATTCGGGAAATAATAACAATTTAATCACCTTTTACAAAAGTAATCAGCACCCATATGGTGTTGATTTTCCTCAACATATTCCAACCGGGAGATTTAGTAACGGAAGGATTACCACTGATTTTATTGGTAATTAAATTTCATTTTCTTTATAACCCTTTTTGATCTTATTTAATTATTGTTTACTTTATAGTATTAAATATTAATATAGAAAAATTTTCCATAATGAAAAAAGATAAAAAGTAAGAAAAAATTTGATTGTATGTTGCAGCGTCATATATAGGAATAAAAGGATATGTCCCATCTTATTTAAACTCAAATCTTAGTTTGGGAGATCTTATAACGGGAGTTAGCTTTGCTTCTGGAGGTGCGGGTTATGATCCTTCTACAGCTGCTAAAAATGTACGAATTAATAATAACATCATTTTCTACTCCTTAGCTTATTAAATTATTAAAATATAAGTGATTGAAAACAGGAGGTAATTGATTTAGCGAAGCAAATGCAGTACTTCGATGAATACAAGACAAAAGTAGAGCAAATAATTGGACATGAGAGAATGGAGAGGATCATTAAGCATGCAGCATTTGTAGTTAGTTGTGGCACAAATGATATCGTTTTCAGGTTTGGAGCTCCTAATACTTCCTTTCATTCAATGCCTCACCATGATGACGATATTTCAGCTTATCTTCACTTTCTCTTGAGCCAAACCAAATTATTCTTACAGGTACTATTTTTATCCATTTTCATATTATTATAGCTATAGGATGTTTTGAAATTCTTAATTAATTAAACATAAATATATATTGTCAGGGTCTAATAGATCGTGGTGCAAAAAAGATAGCGGTGGTAAGTCTACCACCAGTGGGTTGCCTACCAATAATAATAACACTAAGATCATCTATATTCAAACCTCGCATTTGTGCTGAAGTTTTGTCCACACTTGCCAAAACATTCAATCAAATGCTCCAACAACAAATCAAAATTATGCAAGCTTCCCAACTAACTAACACGACACTCCTTTATGGGGATATTTATACACCTTTACAACACCAATTCAACCATCCTACCAAATATGGTAATTAATTAAGCCTTTATTAATTACTGGCCTCTATTTTATATTATTAATTCATTCATTTTTATATAATAATAAATTAATTCAGGTTTTGAAGTTGTTGATAGAGGATGTTGTGGAACCGGGTTTATAGAAGGAGCATTGTCATGTAACATGTTGTCAAATATATGTAATGATCGCTCCAAATATCTATTTTGGGATGCAATGCATCCAACTGAAAGGTCGTACTACTTTCTATTCCAGACTCTTCGTCCTATTATTGACTATATAAACAACAATTGATCATAACTTCATTGAGGTTTCAACAACAGATTTGATCATAAATTAATTAATTTGCTTGTATCACAATACATTCCATAGTAAACTAATTTGTAATTAATTGTTGGCTTGTTACAAAACAAAATCATACTATGTCATCCAAGATCATAGGAGAATAACTTTAATTTGAATATTTTATTATTGATTTTTAATTAAGGCATCAACGATTAATGGAGTGTTCTAATCATATCATGGAAGGGAAGAAAAAACTTTCATATTCCATGTTGCTTTTGACGACTGCTTTTACCACTTTTTCTCAATTTTTTCACAATTATCTCAATTTTTATCAAACATAAATAATTCCAACTATAACAAAATTTAATAAAATTTACCAAGGTAACCTTTTACCTATACAAGTTATTTTAACAAAAAAATAGTTAAGTAAACACCCACAAATTTTTGTATGAGACGGTCTCACCATGAGACATATCTCATACTTATCAAATAGCCCAATAATATAAATTTTTAAGGTCGTCTCATCGTCTTGGATAAGTGAACTTAAAATTAGAATTATTCTTTCATTTAACTTTTCTTTTTTGAAAGTTTAATTGGAACCACAATATACATTATCTAAAAAGGTTACGTATATTATAACTTCGAGACCTTTTATAAATGGGATTATTCGTACTCCATGTGGTACACTAATAGTATTCTACTATCACACATGGAAAATTGAACAATAACAAAAGAATATATATATATATATATATATATATATATATATATATATATATATATATATATATATATATATATATATATATTAAAAAAAGGAAATGTAGAAATTTATAAAAGTAATCACAAAGGCGAGGTACAATCTATCCTCTTCTCCCCATGTTTGTTCCCCGTTTTGACATGTATTGAGCCCATCTTTTCCATAGCTTGTGCAAATGCGTGAAAGAACTTGTGTTTATCCTTGGACAAGCTTTGAACAATAGGCTTGGTTCGGGGGTCTGAGTACAAGAGTTGGTCGGTGACCAAGATTCCCATATTTTTCTCCAAATTTGCATAGTACTCATGATCAAAAGTGTAAGGAGTGGTAACATCAAAAGGCACCACAACATCTTCATTACCACCATGATGTGGACAATACATTTTCAAAGCCCTCAACAACTTGGGATCAATATTAGGTGTACCTTTGGAATTGTATATTCGATCTTTAATATTCTTGCAATGTGAATACCCAATTGTATGTGCCCCTGAGAGAACCACAAAATCCTCCTTGGATAGTCCTTTCGACGCAAATAGCTTCAACATGTCATCAATGGTGGCATTATTATGAGGAATGTTGGAGGTTACTAGGGACGCTTTCGATATCTTTCCATCCCATCTCCCCTTCTTCACTTCATAGTATGGACCTCCTGCCTACAAACTCAAATAGTATACACTATTTTCATTTTTTTTACTTGAACTTCTATTAAACCAAATTACAAATGGACTTCTATTTTTATGATATTTTCTAAATAAATCTGCTTACTTACTACTTTTGTTCTCTTCTCTTGTTATCCTTTGGATTTTTTTGATTCTATAGCCAAACTTTGATTATAGAAACAACCACCAAAAAGCTAGGAAATAAAGTACCCCTCTATCGCATATAATTTCTAGTAAGCCAAAAAATTATAGCAGTTTAATACCGAAATATATAGTAGACTATATTAAAATATTTCATTAAATCTCGTGCACTTTTTATTCATATTAAGTTGTAGTAATGTTTGTTATCAAAAATTAATCGAAAACAATATCTCAGTTATCACTAACAAAGGTTGGATTGTATACATCGGCCTAAATGAAAGTACTTAATGCAATTAAGATAATGAAATGCTTATCCCACTTAATGTGCACCTTATTTTGTTTACGGTTATCCAACTTACTTTCCACTCTTTCTTCATGGTACTACAATTTCTTTTAATTACAAGGGCAGATTCATTTTTTTCCTTTTAGTCTTATTCGCTCATTTGTTTACTACACTTGTAATATGTTTTACTTCCAGCAAATTAATATTATTATGTCCAGTAGCGAAGTGAGATAAACATCGGCCAAAAGACAAGACTACAATAGTTCTGAATCCAAGACTAATAAAAGTTACTTATATAGGCTATAGCTACTTTTATAAAAGGGGAAATTCAAAAATTGAGGGGAGGGCATGACCGACCTCTACAAAAGAGATGCAATCCGTGCAAATCAAATAAGACAACAAGAGTATTAGTTTTATCTATAATAGCAAAAAAATATTCAAAGGGAGGGAGTATTAATTTTATTATAAACCATCCAAAACTGTCTACAATCAGCTTTGAAGTTCTACCTTTAAAAAACAATTTAGTGTTCAGTACCAGTACCCAAATTAACTTTAAAAGCACCATAACTTGACCTAGCAGTCTGTGCAGCTTTTGTCTCCAAAATTTTTTATAAAAAAAAAAAAAAACATAAACCAGTAGAAGTACTACTCTAAGTACTTACTAGTAGTAGTATGTCCTTCAGGTCATCGATTTGATTTTAAATTATGTGTTTCGATCGGTTAGAAATCGAATTTTATGTTCATATTATTTTTTACATACTTGTAAATCATTTTTGTAGTTGTGTCAAATCGAGTTCGATTATAAAGACGCGTAATTTCGAGTCATCGAATCTGTTTTGAACACCCATAGACTCATAGTACAAAGTATATGGTTCATAATATCAATACATTTTGTCCATTTGCAAAGGCATCAGAAGATACCTAGAGAAAATGCAAATCACGGGTTAACTTTTGGGGTTTTCTACTAAAAATGGTTGGCATGATCTTTGTCCTATAAGCTCAGTTTATTGCTAATTACAACTCATAATTTTGGAAACAAGAATTTAAATTACATTAGATTTGTTTGTTTTGCAAAAGTAGGCATGCCTACGCTTTATTGTCAATTTGTCATCACTCATCAGTTATCACACTACTACTAGTCTACTACTACCAGTAGGCACTAGGCAGTAGCCCTCAATAAAAGTAGTAGAGTACTTCATATCACAACTTATGAAAAGTGGGAGTCCATACAAATAATCAAGTAGTATAATACTAACTTTGTTTCATAATATTCGCATCATCTCAATTTAGTACATATATTAAGAAAATAATTAATTAATAGAAAATATCATTATTATTCTTAAGTAAAGAGAAAAGCATAAAGGTAAATAAGGTATATAGCCAGAAATAAAGTGGTATTCCCTCCAATTCAATTTAGGGCCTGTTCTCTTCGTCTGATCTGATTGAATAAGGTCTGAATTTACTAAGGTCTGATCTGATCTGATCTGGTCTGATCTGGTCTGATTCAGTCTGATCTGATCTGAATCTTTCTGATCTGGTCTGATCTGATCTGATCTAATCTGGTATGGTCTGATCTGGTCTGATCTGATTTGATTTCAAAAAGTTATTATTATTATTATTATTATTATTATTATTATTATTATTATTATTATTATTATTATTATTATTATTATTATTATTATTATTATTTTTGTCAAACGATTTTCTATTAAACACTAATCAAATCATTTACAAAATGGGGTTAAGAAACCCAGATAGTCGAGTTTTCTATTATTATTATTATTATTATTATTATTATTATTATTATTATTTTCATTATTTTTATTTTTATATTACTTTCATTATTGTTATTATTATTACTTTTATATTATTATTATTATTATTATTATTATTATTATTATTATTATTATTATTATTATTATTATTATTATTATTATTATTATTATTATTATTATTATTATTATTATTATTATCATTATTATTATTATTATTACTATTAGTATCTAATTAAGAATTTAATTAATAAATAATAATATTATTTAATTAATTAATTAAAAAATAAATTAATAATAATGTCATTAACATTATTATAATTACTAAATAGTCATGAATATTATTATTATCTAATTAATTAATTAATTAAAAAATATTTTTAATTAAAAAAAATTAATATAATAATATTATTAGATTATTTATATTATTAAAATTATTATTTATATATTTATTTATTAATTATTTTATTAATTAAGTAATTAATTAATTAATATTAGTAATAATAATAAGTAATAAGTAAAAATAATAATAATAATAATAATAATAATAATAATAATAATAATAATAACAATAATAACAATAATAATAATAATAATAAAAATATTATAATAATAATATTAATATTAATAATAATAATAATAATAATAATAATAATAATAATAATAATAATAATAATAATAATATTAATAATACCAATAATAATAATAATAATAATAATAATAATAATAATAATAATAATAATAATAATAATAATAATGGAATGGTTTGATATGATCTGGTCTGGTCTGATCTGATCTGATCTGATCTAGTCTGATCTGGTCTGATCTGAAACTTTCTGATCTGATCTGAATAGATCTGATCTGATCTGGTCTGATCTGATCTGATTCCAATAAGAATAAGTAATAAGTCAAAAAAATAAGTTGAATAGAACACCTTCTTAGTTGTCCTATTTGATTTGGGCACAAATATTAAAAAAACATAAAGGGTACACCTAAAATAATAGACTCATGTGCAGTATTGGGTGTATTTAATATTGAGAATTAAAGGGGACCACCTAAAATAGTAGAACATATATAATATTAGGTATTTTTAATATTAAGAAAATGAGACCACTATAAATATAAGTTTTAAAATTGAAATGAGACAAGTAAAATGAACTTACCAATAAGAAAATAAGACATGTAAAAAAATTGGAGGGAGTATAAAAAAATGGAAAATTTACTTTTAAAATCTGACCTTTGGGATGTTCTCTTCTAAAAATTCGACCTTTCGATTATTTTTTAAAAATCCCACCTTTGCACCCCATCTTCATCTAAAGTACACAGCCCATTCTTTAACCTGAAGAACCGGTTAAATTGCATTTTATAAAAAAAGAGAAATTCTAAATTAATAAATACTAATTCTATAAAGAGGTTCATCTTCATTTTCAAGCATGGAAGCCATGTTCTCTCCTCATCAAAATCAAAGTTCATCTTCTCGTTGTGATTTTGCTAGATCGGGTGTTAAGTGTCACCATGATCTTGATGCTAATTTGCGGGTGGTGAAGAAGCCAACTACCACAGTAAATGAGAGGAGTGAAAAATGCTCTGATTTGGCGCAGGTTTTAAAGAAAAATGAGAGGTGAGGTATTATGGTGAGATGATGTTTACCAGCAATGGAAGGAGGGAAATAAATGAGGAAGAGGAGGGAAGTAAATGAGAGGAGTTGGGTGGAAAATTTTTAAAATCATCAGGTAACCAATCAAAATGGGTTTTAGATGAAGATGGGGTGCAAAGGTGGGATTTTTAAAAAATAATAGAAAGGTCGGATTTTTAGAAGAGAACAGCCCAAAGGTCGGATCTTTAAAAGTAAATTTTCCTAAAATATAGGATAATTTGCAAGTTATTATATGACATATAGTACGTAGCACGTATTGTGAAATATATATATATATAAAAAAAAGTGTAGCATATACTTCCTCCATTTCATAATACTTGCTACTGAGTGTGACATGTTGTGTGGAAAAATGTCACAATCAGTAGCAAGTATTATGGAACCGAGGAAGTATTATACAACGTAGAACGTAGTACTCTACGTTGCATAATACATGCTACACTTTTAATTTTTTTTATCCTGGCTTTTCATACATATAGCAGTATTTTAGTTTCTAATTTAGGAAGGAAATCCTTTGTAAATTGAGATTCTCTTATAGAATAGTTAATTTCCAAATAAAAAAATATATATAAAAACAAAGAGGGTATGTTAGTGAACTGATGTGTAGATAATAATTTGTCTGTAAGTTGATATACTTTTTTGTAAAAACATAAAATTTAAAAAAATGGCGAAAGAAAAAATTAAAGTTCTCTTGTAAGTGAGTAAAATTAAGCAGTAATGGTGGAACTTACCAAATGGACATAATCCCTGGTTGAAATTGTTAGAATATCCGCACAAGACACAACACCCTGACATTTTGTCTCAACCAAGGCTTTGGCTTTGTTAATTCCTTCAAATGCTTCATTGGATAAATCTTTGTTTAGTATTGCATCTCTTTCTGCCAATTCTTTGCTGCCAGGCTTTGTTGATAACAGTATTGATGCATCACATCCCTTTACACAGAGAAATTCAATGGTTCAACTCTTTGCAAAATTTACATCTAAGAAAATACACATAATAGATACAAAATTCAAATAAGTAGAACAAAATGGAGCATGTCATCAGAAATTTTTGCTTTCTCAGTTTCCTTTCTTTTTTGATGCAATACTAGCTAGAGAATAGCCATAAAACATGGTCCCCCAATACTCAACAGAGAAAAAGAAGGATGATTTGTAAATAAAATCTCTACCTCATTCTATTGAATATATATATATATATATATATATATATATATATATATATATATATATATATATATATATATATATATATATATATATATATATATATAGGCCAGAAAAATGAACCTGAACAAAGCAATCATGGAAGAAGAGCCTAATGGTAGCAGGAGCAATTGCAGGGGAATCTTTGAAGAGCTGAGACGTTACAGAACCAACAAGCTGCTCAACTTGAGGGCATGTCTTGGCGTAGTAATCTATCGATAACTGCCGATGGTGGCCAGTGCTATTTTTGACGGAGGAACCGCGTACAATAGTATCAATTATACATAATAAAATAACAATGGTAGTATTAGAACCAGAAATTGAAGAGAGAGTAGAGAACATGGTTTTGATTCGGAACATGACTTATAAGCAACTTAGCTTCAAGACAAAGTGAAAACGTCCAGTGAATATTTTCAGGTCACAGAGCATATATACTATAGGTGAGGACTCAGGACTGACTCATCAGGACCACCCAACCACCAAAAAAAATCGTACTGTATGGCCTAGGATCACCCTATTTTTTTAGGAGCATCTGCATCATATAATCAGGAGTTTCTGCTTCTTTTCAAAACAAACTCCGGAAGTTATTTTCTCTATCTTTGCAAAAAATAACCCTTTGTAATTGCGGGGAAAACGTCACTTTCAGTGGTAAAATCAAGGAAAAATTACCCTGAATAATACAACATTTTGTTAATTTTCCTACAATAATATAAACTTTTGATTAACCATGAATAATACCAACTTTAGATGTTTTTTCCTAGAATAATACCAACTTTAGTTTATTAACTAATTTACTAATTTTTTTCTCATATAATCACCTATAGTTTGATTTATAAAATATTAGGTATACTGTAGGAAAATACCCCCATAAGTTGGTATTATTCATGGTTAATTAAAAGTTGATATTATTGTAGGGAAATAAGCAAAAGATTGTATTATTCCTGGTAATTTTTCCTAAAATCAAAGGGATAGGAATAAGCATTTTATATTACATTACCTCTTAGTTTTAAAAGCGCATCTCACATTGCACCTTGTGCGCCTCGAGCTCAAGTTCGGCTAAAAACGCTTCGGTTGGGTGAGGCAAAGCCCACTACATGAGGCGTGCGCCTTGGGCGCCTCGATGCACTTCACGCCTCGTGCGCCCGGTGTGCCTCCTTGTTGGGCTGGATAATTAACTTATCCTAGCTTATTCGAAAATGAAGTAAACTTAAAACTCACATTTACTTGAACTCAAAACTCAAATTTACTTGAATATGAAGTTCAAAAAATCGTTCCTTCTTGAAGAAAAACAAAAAACATGCAAACAAGAAAATAACATTGAGAATTCTTCGTCTTCTCATTATAATAGTTTTGGTGTAAAAGTGGTGTTTGTCTGTTTGACGCATGAATAATCAGTGTTTTCAAGTTTGTTAATACTAAAATATGAATGCTAATTGTTTGAAGTATTATATATGAATTAACATTGCATTTTACGCTTTAGCGAAAAAGTGCGCCTCGCATACAAAAAGCTTGCGCCTTCGCTCTGCGCTTTGCGCCTAGGCTCTAAGGGCCTTTAGCGCCTCGGCGCGCCTCACGTTTTTTAAAACCAAGAATTATGTTACCTCAATACCATTAAATGGTCTCCCCATTAAGGGGGCCTGGGTGAAATATACATTATGGGCCCTAACAAGAATTAATTGTGAATTAATTGGCAGTCAATTGCCTTAGGCCTAGGACTTTACACTTTTTGGGATTCAAATTGGTGTGGGGATACAGCTTTATTTATTTATTTTTTGAATTAATTGTGAATTACAGCCTTAATGTTTATGCCTTTTGCGAATTACAGCCACGATGTTTTTTTTTGCGAATTACAACCACCATATTTTAAAAGTGACCACTATTTCGGCCAAATGACCGGTTATAACCGTTGACCAGCAAAATTACCTTTGACTTCCCATTTTTCAGATTTTTCCTCTTTTTTTGAGTTTTTTTTTTCTTTTTTCATTTAATTTTTTCTTTTCCATTGTCTCCCCTTCTTCTTTCCCAATGTACTCCTTCATCTTTTTCATCTTCTTCATCCCTATTCTTCTTCAAAGTCTCCATCATTTTTTTATGAATATTTCAAAGTGTCCTTTTAATTTTTTTTCCTCTTTTTTAATTCTTCTTTCCCCAATTATTTTTCTCTGTCCTCTTTCTTCTTCCCCAATTACTTCCATTCTTTTCCCCTCTTCCATTGTTACACATCAAAGCTTTAAATTTTTTTTTAATTCATTCAATTATCAAAATCTCTAGGTTTTACCCCATCAATGAGCTTTATCCTGAAAGAGGTTTTCGTCAACATTATCTTCACAGGAGTTACTGAACGAGAAGCAGAGGTTAAGATGAATATTTTGCATACTAATGGGCACCTCTCACGATAAAAGATCAACCTGGACAAATGTGAAGTTATCACATAGCAAAGCCTTGGAGAAAGACGCATCAAAAATGTCCTAAGCTTAAAGGAAGTATCGTCTCATGAAAAATATTATACCAACACTTTTTAGTAGATCCAAAAAACTTTGTTTCACTAGTTTCCAGACTATGGAAAAAGTTTCAAGGATGGAAAGAGAAACTCCTATCAAAAGCGGGAAAAAAGAGATCTTATAATGAGTTGCACAAGTTATTCCAAATTTTTACATAAGCAGCTATAAACTCCCTATTAACTTTTGTAATGATGTTGAGTGAATCATAATTAGTTTTTGGTGGGGCAATTCTAGTTTCGATAAGGTGATACATTGAAAAACTTGGAGTACGTTGTGCCGACCATAAGAGGAAAGAGGTATGCGTTTTAACAATCTACAGAAATTCAACACAGCCTTGCTAGCAAAGCAATTTTCAAGTTTTTATTGTTTTTTCCAAATTTGATCCTTGCTAAAGTAGCGAAAGCAAGCTACTTTCCTCGTTCGTCAAATTGGGAATCAAAATTCAGCTTTCAACCAAGTTATGTGTGGAGAAGCAATTAAAGTTCGAAATCACTAGTTGAGAATGGTGTTTTCTGGATTGGCAGGTAGGAGGTGGAAAAACAATTCCCTTATGGAGAAAGGCTTGGTTAGGCGGGGAAAGGACACCTTAAAAACTTTTTTAAAAAAAAAAGGATGTAAAATTAGAGGTTCTTAATAATAGTAGAACGAGAAAATGGCGAAAAAAGTTGACTGATGATGTATTCTTCCCAATGGACATGTATAAATACTTAAAAAGTTTCAATATGCATTGCAAAGATGAACAATGAGGGATGCTGGATTATGATCAAGCATGGAGTTTTTTGTGTGAGGGATGCTTATTTGCAAAGGCATAGCCTCAGCCCTTGAGCTCTTCTGGGAGTGATACAATATGAAATTGATTGTGGAAACTCAATGTTCCAAAAGATTAAATGTTTTCTTTATCGTGCTAGTTGGGATATACTCCCTTCGTTCCCTTTAAGTTCCCACAAAGAAAAATAGAATCTTTTAGATAGTAGATATATTAATTTATTGAATAATAAATTTGATGGAGGGAAAATGGGGACCATAAACACTAAAAAAATTTAAAATGAAGTTAGTGGAAAAACATGAGAACCACAACTAATAAAAAAAATATTTTTATAAAGTCAGTAGAAAACATGTGGGGACCAGAAGGATTAAGAAATATAAAAATGTTAAAATGAAGTTAGTAGAAGATATGTAAGAACCATAAGCATTATTAAAATATTAAAATGAGGATAAACAAGATTATTTTTGTTCAAAATTTGTGACATAAATAGAAAGATCTTTTATAGGAACAAAAAATAGAACACCCCAAGATAACAAATGGGAACTTCTTTAAGGAACGAAGGGAGTAACTCCCAGTTGTCCCAACCTTATTCCTGACCTTCGAAATTGTCCCCCAACAGCCCGCAACTTAAGCTTAATATTGTATTGAGCTGCTACTTAGATGATAAATCAATAACTCAACTGACTATATTATCATCTAAACCATAGTATAAAAACAAGGTTGCTTCATCATATCACAACTATATTAAAAACGTTTTTTAGTTTACTTCGGCGGAATTATCCGTATCGACCGTAACCGAAACCAAAATTTTGCACTATGATCTAAACAAACATTTAAATATTTAACTATTAGAATTTAAAACATATTTAAAAAGCTACATTACTTATAATATATTAAATAAATTTCAAGAGTTTGAAATAATTTTTAGTATATAAATTTTGTGCAAAAAATCCGGCAATGTTTCTTTGTAAATCGAATAATCCAAAAAATATTTATTTAAGAGTAACATGTAAAATTTAAAACAAAAAATCTAAACATCCTCAATCACTGGCATCATTCTCGAGCATCCAATGCCACCATCACCTCATATAGTGGATTCTTCCGATCAAACCATTAAAATAAATACTTGAATTTTACCTAACTTACATTCATTTATAATTCTAAAAGAAGTCAATTTGCTGATCACGAGCCTTTGACCTTTAAGTTCAATTGTAGCTAACTTCATCAAACACATAATCAATCCTCACAACAGGAAAGATTCAAAAAAACAAAATCACAAAGTCAACTTACACTGAATACACCTTTCATATAGCTCAATATTTAGTAGAAACATTGATTAGATGTTTAATTCATTTGGATTCATAATCTCAAATACAATCCTAAATAATTAATTAATCTCTTATTAATATCTAAACTCCTCTCGCAAGTAGTTAAAGAGTCTCAGCTATAGCGCTCAAGCGTGCCTAAGCGTGCCAAACCGATCACTATGTCATGCCCGCATATTGCCTCGGGAACTTTCACCAAAAAAGTTTGGATGACTGAAATAATAAAGTTAACACGTCCTATGCAGTACTGAGTTCAGACTTTTTTATTCTTTTGCAAAATTCTTTGCTTTCTGTAATTTTCTACATTTATTTATGAATTTTAATCATGGCTTAAGGATAGCATTCACTTCCTTGAGTTCTTTATTCATGACTTGAATTCAAGATAGATTTTTCTTTGACAATAATGTTTTATGCTTGATTGTATTCGTTTCATATTCAATCTTCACTATTTAAATATATTATGCGTTCTTTGATCAAGCATCGATATTTCCTAATTCTTGATTCCATATTCTTTTATTCTTTGCCAATTTTAATATTCAATCAAAAATATCAAAATAAATTCTTAAGAACAAAATACTCATTTTCTTTAATCATTTATACTCAATTTGAACTTCAAATCACTTCACAACATATAATTAACATATCCTTCATAATTCATAAGTGATATACAACTAAAAAAATTACATAGCCACACTCACACACACATGATCAGTTTTATTTTCTAAATCAATTAGACGATATAAATAAGTTTACATGATGCTAATATATGCTCGTACAATCATATTTCATATTCAAAATCTTAGATTGGGACTACAACATTATACATATTCTAACTTCAAAATCAAAATCTCACAATACTAAACTCATAATCAACTAGTAATAGAACTTTCAAATCACCCTTCTTTATCAAATTCAAAATCGAACTTGTATCACCAAATTCAAGCCAAACGCCCATTACACCAAAAATGAGCTTATAATATACAATTCATACTCATTAATTCCAACTATAATTCATAGACATAATCATAATATTAGATTTCATTGCTAAATCACAAACTAACTCCAATTTTTCCCAATAAGATCAAAATGAACCCAAATCCATAATTTAATTCATAAGCTACATTCTTAACTCATTCAATATAAAAAGACCACAACCAATTTATCACTACAATCTCCTCTTCAAACTCCTGTTCTCATTCTTGAGTCATATAATTCATCAAAATACCAATCTCCTTTTTATACTCATGCTCAAATTCTCTATTCAAATAAATGCAATCAAAGTTCAAATTATGTTCTAACCTAATCAAATTTTCCATTTGTAATCAATTTATCCAACACCAAATCATATTTAAACTTGTCATTATATTCTTAACTTCATCATCAATCCATTAAGTTCCAATGAAACCAAAATTCACATTCCAAATTCAAGATACCATTGGTAGAAGTTTTCTTTACTTCAATCCATAACAAACAAAACTATAGGAATATCAACAAAATTCCATTCACATCTGATTCCAATTCATGTAAGTATATACAATCTATATTAGCAACAATAATTTCTCTTGAATTTCATTAATTTCTTAGTCTGATTCAAAGACAAACCATAATTTAAAATTTAATCAACATCATTATTATAGACCCCAAAAGTAATAACTATTTACCTAATTCGATGAAATTCAAGAAAAATTCAACGATGGAGACATATGAATTAACTTATCTAAGATTTATTTCAACATTTAAATTGCTTTAGATGGGACTGTACCCTGAGATTGGGGGAAAAAAAAGAAGAGAGACAGAGAGAGAGGGAGAACTCTGTCTGCCGTTGTTTACGGATCAAATGGCAAAATGGCAAATGGCAAGCAAGGGGAGAATGACATCATCCATGAAGTAAACCCTAATCTAGACTATTATTAGGCAAATTGAAAGAACAACCAATGGTCATCAAAATCAGATCAGTATGAGTATTGAAATTGTTGCAATGATATAAAGAATCAAAAGATCAGTGAGACAAGGGAACTAGAAAGAAACAGTACCAGCAACAGATGAAGAACCGCAAGTTATGTAGATTGTTGAATAACAAATGACGATGCCAATTTATTCATCACCATCAAAAGTCAATGATGGAGACTTAATACCGGTTTCATCTTTTTGGGACAGTTTAGGACGCGAATGAAAGAGGACGGCAAGGATATCTGTGTTGGTGGTGGTGGTGACAGCGGTTGGAAGAGAAGGCGGCGACAGCAGGGGGTGAACTGATAAAGAATGCTGTCGTGCGAAGTGGTATGGGCTACTGGCCGTGAGTTGGCGGTATCGGGCTGACGGTGGGCAGCCATAGCAGTGCTTAGGCAGTGGAAACAAGGGATGGGGACATTGGGTTTTGTGATGTACCGGCTCGTCTAATTTAATGAAATTTATACTTCAGCCCGTTTGGTAGGTGATAATATATGGCAGTAATCGGAATGAAAAATTAGTATTTTTTTGGTTAAAAAATCTTTTAGCTATCTTGATGGTCATACTTGACAACCTTTAATCATCTAATTTTGGATTTTTGGTCATAAAATTCATTTCAATGCATTACCAATGGGAGAGATGGTATTATGTGGTAATGGAAATTTGTGAACAAAAAACATTTTTGTGATCAAAGTTTCATTACTATGGGAATGAAAAGAAAGTTTTGATGAAATTTAACACTATAAATGATTTTCATTACCACCATTTAATATCACTAACTAAACGTGCCAAAGTAACAGAATTCGTATCGAAAATTTATATTGAAACACGTGTAATGTACAAAAATATACTCAAAAATATACTACAACATGAAAAAACAAATACATATTCCAAGAAACTTTAATTTGAAATTTATATATCTTTTAAATTCAAAAAATATAATATTTTAGGAAAATTTAAAAAGAACGTATTTTATTGTAATATACTCCCTCCGTTCTTTTTTTATTGTCCTATTAGAAGATTTCACACAAATTAAAAAAGGTAGAATCTTTATAGATAATAGGTATTATTTTATTATAATAGTGATTTGAATTAATGATTGTATTTAAGAAAAGTAGAATTTTTGTAGATAATGGGTATTATTTTATTAGAATAGTGGTGTGAATTAATTATTGTATTGGTATTATGACAGAAATGAGGGTTGAATGAGGGATAAAGAGAGTATATGAAAGATAAAAACTTTCCAAAATAGGAAAGTATTCTAAACAGGACAAACTTTTGAAACTGTCCGTTATAGTAATGTGGACAAACTTAAAAGAACGGAGGGAGTACTACTTATATATTAAGGAATAAGTTTACTCAAAAAAAGGAATTAGTTTATTTTAACATTCGTAATAATTATTTTATATGGTAAATTAATATGAAAATGACATGTACAACATTAGAATTTTAAGTCCATACAAGGTGGTTATTTTAATACTTCATTTTGTTTTATTTTTTTGGCAGATAAAAGATTTTATTATTTACCAACAAAAAATATACAAAGGCTAGAGGAACAACTCCAGTTGAGAAATTGCATTAGTATGAAACAGGAGCCTATCTTCTAAGAAGGATTGTCCAAGCCCACTCTTCATATGCATCACAAGGAGAGCCAACAACAAACTAAATTTGTGCAATACAAGACAGAGCAAAACTGTAGCTTAGAAAAAGACTAAGCAAACAAATAGAGTCATCGACTATTACAGAGTGCAGACTAAGAAATCTATGTCGCACACCAGGGCACTAATATAGGAAGGTGATCTCACAAAACCATTTCAAACCGCATCATTTCTTGATCTCCAAATGTGATAGACAGTAGAAGTATTAATAGCACAGAGAGTAACGCGACGCAAAGTCTTCATTTGAGTTTCAAGAAGTCCATGCGAGCATCTGGACTAAATTTGAGACCACACCAACTGCGAATATCCCGCAGACATCGCTGACTGAAGATACACTCAAAGAACGAGCAATGGATTAAAGAGGGCAGTGATCATCAGCAACCACTCCAATAAGCCTGAGTTTGTCCTTTTGGCTTAAGATTGTGAATAGCAGCCATCCAACAGATAAAACCGAGTCTTTGGAATTGAGAGCCTATTCCAAATAGTGTTAATCCATCTAAATCTTAGATTAGACTCCATTTGATCCATGTATGTTTCCTTGACCGAGTACTTATCCTTACCAATCCAGGGCAAAAGACGATCTATAACACCATAAATCTTCTTCAATGTCCAACTAGCAGTGAATGTGATAGGGGCATTGAAGATCACCCATCGACCACCCTTCGTATAGACACCATGCATCCATCTAACCCATAAGTCTAATTAAATTTTAATTATCTTCTTCAATCCATATAATTTTCATTTTAATTATCTTTTGTTATTATATTATTTCGTTGTACAACAAAGTTTTTTCTATGGTTGATTATTTTGTATTATATATCAATTTACGTTGTAAGTCTATTTAATTTTTTTTTGTATAGTTGTTTTTCTTGGTGATGATGGGTATGATGATATTGTTTTAATTATCTTGTTAATAATTCTGTTTAAATATTTGTTTGTATTTTATTATTAATCTATAACTTAAAACATATTCATCACAAGTGTCCAATTTGCTTTTTGGACACTATTCATCTCTTATTCTTAATTTGTATTATATTATTAATCTATAACTTAAAACATATTTAAGTGAGATATTGTTTAATTTCTCTCAATGCAAGGATTATTTATATCAATTTTTCATAATTTTCAATTATACACAATTAAAAATATTAAGGATTGAATAAGTGTCTTAGATAAAGTTAAATAAAGCGCATAAAGCAAATGGAACACCTTATATAGTGATTGGTGAATGGGAGGAAGTTCTATTTTAAAACGATCCAAATAAGAGAATACAAAATCTATCGCCTTATCTTGAGGGAAGTCCAGCCAGTAGTTTTATCGGGGCCGTGTTTTAGATTTGGACGCAGACACACTCTAATCCATTGTTTGCCGCGGTGCAATCTTCCTTCCTTACACCATGGCCGGATTACTAGGATGTTCTACTTCTTACTTCGCTTATTCCCCTCTTTCTTCTTCCTCTCACAAACTGTCGTTTCTTCCCATTTCTACTAACCCTGGTATTCTCTCTTTGCTCCTTTTCCCGTCTTTCTTCGTTTGTTTGAATTGATTAAATTGTATACTGGTAATTTAGTGTTGGAATTGTCGTAGTTTCAGGAAAATTCAATTGGAGAAAATTCTATGGTGGAATTGGAATTCCGGTAAACAAGAGTAGGTCTCAGCTACATTTTTCTATTTCCAATGTTGCCACCGATATTAATGCTGCTGAACAGGTTTGCTTTCTTTTGATGCGCTAAAGATTGAATTTCATTGTTTCCGCTTCCGCACCATAATTTAAATTTAATTTCAAGTATTGTTGGCTCAGATCTCTGGTATTTCAACTAGGATTTTTTTTTACAAAGTTGATTATTTTCACAAATCACAAGCATTTAAGGCAAACCCATAAAATAAAACTGGTTGATTGTAAACTGAAATAGATAAAAGGGCAAATTTATTACAGGACGATTAAGATTCCTATACTAGGAAGTTTTAATCTTTATGAAGATTGGCATAGAATGCTTGGATCATGTATGAAAACCAAGACATAAATGTTGTTGAAAACTCTAACTGTGAAATTATTAGTATATCTACATAACCAATTGAGTTTTGTAAATTATGTAGGCTGCTAAGGTTGCAACAAAAACTCAAAGGCCAGTTTTCCCTTTTGCAGCTATAGTTGGGCAAGATGAGATGAAACTCTGCCTTTTGTTAAATGTTATTGACCCTAAGATTGGTGGGGTGATGATCATGGGTGACAGAGGTACCGGGAAATCCACAACTGTTAGGTCATTAGTTGATTTACTCCCAGAAATCAAGGTTGTTTCTGGAGATCCTTTTAATTCAGACCCTGAAGATCCTGAGTTAATGGGTGTCGAAGTGAGAGAAAAGTCCCTGAAAGGAGAAGATCTTGCTGTTGTAATGACTAAAATCAATATGGTTGATTTGCCACTTGGTGCTACTGAGGACAGGGTTTGTGGCACCATTGACATTGAGAAGGCATTAACTGAGGGTGTCAAAGCGTTTGAGCCAGGCCTTCTTGCTAAGGCTAATCGAGGAATTTTGTATGTTGATGAAGTTAATCTTTTGGATGACCACTTGGTTGATGTTCTTTTGGATTCTGCTGCTTCGGGTTGGAACACTGTTGAGAGAGAGGGAATTTCAATTTCTCATCCTGCACGATTTATTTTGATTGGCTCAGGTAATCCTGAGGAAGGGGAACTTAGACCCCAATTACTCGATCGTTTTGGGATGCATGCTCAAGTTGGAACTGTCAAGGATGCTGAGCTTAGGGTAAAGATTGTGGAGGAGAGGGCCCGCTTTGATAAGAATCCTAATGAATTCAGGAGTTCTTACGAGAATGAGCAACGCAAGCTAACAGATCAGATTTCATCCGCAAGGAGCAACCTTTCATCAGTACAAATTGACCATGATCTTCGTGTTAAAATATCTAAGGTCTGTGCTGAGTTGAACGTTGATGGTTTGAGAGGTGATATAGTGACTAATAGAGCAGCTAAGGCTTTAGCAGCTCTGAAAGGTAGAGATAAGGTGACTGCTGAGGATATCGCAACTGTCATTCCTAACTGCCTAAGACATCGGCTAAGGAAGGATCCTTTGGAGTCAATCGATTCTGGTTTACTCGTTATTGAAAAGTTTTATGAAGTATTTAGCTAAGGATGTATGATTGCATATTGCCTCTCTTTGTGATTAATATTTTGTCATTAAATTTTGTAGTTCCAAAGGTGAAGGCATTTATTTTTCTTTTGATTTCTGACTTGAACTATTCAGATCTGCAATGAACACATTCGAGTATCTAGGATTCATATCAAAGCATTACTCTGCTATAAGAATTTGCTGCTTAAAATTTTCCTTTCTATAATTTTTTTGCTCGACATATCGCTCTAGGTTTTTAAGCCTCCACATACACGCATCTCCTTCGGCTCCTTTACATTTTCACTTCTAGCTTCACTTGGTTTGTGGACCAAAGTCATCTTCGGAAACTGAAACAATCTTGTTCATCATTATAAATTTGCAGGGCTTGTAAAAAGAGCTTGATATCAGTTATCTAGGTTGTAATGGTGGGTAAATGAGTTAGTGACTCAAGTTCTACCCAAGGCTCTTATGGACAAGATTTCATTGTTCCTACTCGTTTAGATCCTTGGTTTGTATTTTCTAGGCCCATTTGCGGATGCAGCCAAAATTTCCTAGTTCGGTTGGTGTATAATGCTAACACTATATTGATGGTCTAGGACACGTAGGTCTGGCAAAAGTATATAACAAAAAGAATCTTTGAAAATCAAAATGTAAAGGCCTAAGTTTCCTTCTCGTAGGACACATAGGTCTGGCAAAAGCTGACCTGACTTGCTAAATCAACTTAAATCTAATATTAAATAAGTGAGTTAGGATTGAGATTTTGAACCCAATTCATTAAATGGGTTAATCCGATATGACTAGTTTATAAGTGAGTTAGGTTTAGATTAAAGTTTAAAATTGAAACAAACTGATATAATTCATTTAATTAAACGAGTTAAACTCTGAATGTAATTAATAAATTTTAACGTGAAGTGAATTTATTCCTTCCTTTGCAAAATCAGAGGATTTACAACTCTCGAGTCATGAACAATAATAAACACAGACACAGGTGACAAGAGAACGAGAGATGAGACTTTTTTTAAAGTCACGGATTCCCATTACTCCTTGCCAAACACCTCTAAAATCTTCATTATCATCTCCGCGTTTTTTTTATTGTGATGATGAATTCTCCGAAGCCAACCTCTTTTAGACTTGATGCCTTAGCTGAGCAACTCCGGCTCTATAAACCTCCAATTCGAGTCGACGATGAGATCGAAGAAGAGAATGGTTTTGCTGAATCTTCCAACCGAATTGCTAAACCCTTTGAACCCATGACTAAGAGAGCAGCTGTTCTTGTCTGTCTCTTCGAAGGGGATGATGGGCATCTTCGAGTTATTCTTACTAAACGTTCTTCTGGGCTTTCCACTCACTCAGGTCGGTCCTTTTGATTTCTCTCAATTTGCTGAATTTATTGTTTGTACTATGGGGACTGAATTTTTGCTTATGAGTTTCAGGAGAAGTAGCATTGCCCGGTGGAAAAGCTGAAGAGGGTGACAAGGACGATAAGGCCACCGCAACGAGGGAGGCTAGAGAGGAAATTGGATTAGATTCTTCACTAGTGAATGTTGTCACCACTCTCGAGCCTTTTTTGTCTAAGGTATGAATGCTCTAATTTCATTGTGTAATTGATAGCAAGTAATAGTTTTGAATTATCCTTTAATGAAATGCTAATGTCGTAATTAGGGTGACTTGATTCACCCAAGTAGTAGCTCAGCATTAGCTACATCATGGTTAGAACTTAAATGGTGAATGAGAAGAGCCCAAATAAAAGGGTAGTACTTGGAATTGATCATCGGTGGAATGTCTCCTTGACTTGAATAGTAAACCCACGGATGTCAAAACAATTATGGATGATTGAATGAAATACTCTAAGGCAGGGGTGGATTCAAAATTTTAAACTCCCTGAGGCACCAATATATGAAAGAAATTTTACAAAAATTTTAGCCAGTTTAGTATGTTAAATGAACAATTAATTTTTTTCATTCCGCCAAAATGACATGTTGAAGCACAATAATTTCTAGGTAAGACAAAAGAAATATAAAGGTAGTCAATATACTAATGATTCAATGAATTTGTTAACCCAGATATACACCCCATACGTTTGGTCATCAATACTTGTTGCTTACAAAATTCAAAAAGAATCACACCACTTTGAATTCAAGACACTATGTTACTCACGTGTGAATTGGGCTTTCCATTTGATTTTCGGTTGACATAATCCGCTTGCAATTGACGCTTGTTCAATTGAATCCCTACTCATGGCTTTAGTGGAAAAATCATCCAGATTGTACTTAGTGCTCGCATAATCAAGTGTTATGACCTTATTAGTAATAAGTCCTTGCATTAGGTTGTGCCTAAGAGAAATATAATGAGACATACTATTATACACTCGACTATAAGCTCTTCTCAAAGTTGTACAATTTGTATGTGTTACCACCGGTGATATAGGCTTTGCCACTTTAGTAACAATGGTATCTCAAAATGATTCCTTAACCATTCCACTTCATTCACCGCCGAAAATTAGGGTATAAATTCCGTAGATGTAGTGGAGTCGGCTATATATGTTTGTTTCTTAGAGGATCATGATATGGAACTTCCCCCATAAAACGAACACCCAACCACTTGTAGAAGGATTATCATCTTCATTAGTGATTTAATTAGTATCGTAATAGCCTTTCAAAATTGGAGGTTCACCACTGTAAGCTATAATATAATCCATGGTACCTTTAAGTATCTTAGTATTCTCCTAATTGTCATCTAATGATGAGGACCTGAGTTGCTTGTAAACCGACTTAATTTAGCAATCACAAATACTTGTATGGTCTAGTAACCGTCATAGCATACATCAAAGATCTAATAACCTTTGAATATACCAATTGAGAAATTGTTGCTCTGGTATGCTTGTAAAATTTCATATTTGGTTCCATAGGAGTAGAGATTGGAGTCTTGTCAAATATATAATACGTTTAAGCACTTTCTCAATATAATGAGATTGGCTTAACATAATCCGACTACCATATCTTATAGTACTAAATTATTACCAAAGATGAGCATGTCATCTCCATATAGTCAAATGATAACACCATTCCCGAAGTTATTAATTTTGCTATATACACACTTGTCGGCTTGATTCAATTTGAATTCAATGGAAATTATCATTGCGTCACACTTTTGATGCCATTGTTTCGGTGCTTGTTTAAGTCCATATAAAACTAACAAGTTTACACACTTTGTTCTCTTGTCTTTCCATGACAAACTCTTCGAGTTGCTTCATGTACACTTCTTCATTTAGTTTCTCATAAAAAGAAAGCAATTTTCACATCCATTTGATGGATTTCTAGATGATAGAGCACTACCTATAATCTAATGGTGGTTGTCCTAGCAACTGGTGCATATGTATCGAAATGATCTATACCGCGCTTTTGTCTAAATCCTTGCGCTACTAAACGAGCCTAAATTTAACCATCTATTTGCAATTTCTTACAAAAATTCCACTTGCAATTGATTGGTTTACAACATATAAGAAGATCGACAATACCCAAGTATTATTTCCCATGATGGAATTCATCTCATTATTTATCACTTTTTTTCAAAAACCGCTATTTTGTGATGCTATTTCATCAACATAAGTCAATAGGTCACCTTTCACATTAAACAAATATGGAACAATAGAATGAACTTCATTATCTAGTACCTTCGACCAAATATACATGGAAATCGAGTCTAAAGTTTTTAGCTTTCAGTTGTCTTTTACTCCGTTTTAGGAGTGAAGTCAACAATATCTTATTCATCTTTTTGTTGACCAACATCAACATCAAGTGGAGTTTCTTGTTGATTATAATGAATTTCTTGATTGAACTAATTTGTAGATTTCTTTGTCTATCTATTGATGAAAATCTATTTTCATCAAAAATTATATCTCTAGAATCTATTATCGAAGGTTAAGAATGTGACATGCCGTCAACATTGTTTCACCACAAAATCCTTTACTCAAGATTGAGTAGATAATATAGAATTAAGGCATTCATCATCTTCTGAAGAGTACAGTTTTTCCTTTCCACCACAATATTTGATAATGAATAAAGCAAAGATAATAATTGATATAAAGATTTAGATAATGATAATAAAACAAATCTAGGATGTCGGTGACATGGAAGTCAATTAATGTCATAATTGTATGAAATTGGATCTTTGGCATGATTAAAAGTGATCTGATTAATCTCAAGCTTCCGTTCTATTGATCAATATCGGTTTAAAACCTTACTAATATTAATCCTCAAACTTCCGTTTTATTGGTTAAAGTAATAGGAATTTAACTTAAATATACCTCAATCCTAAATTAATCCTAATTTTCAAACTTTCGTTTTATTGAAAAGGTTAAAAAAGATATTTGAACTAAGGTTCATTAAGCATAGGTTTGATCATATACCCAAATTTCACATAATTAATCAATCAAAAATCATTCCATGATGAACAATCAAAGATCAAAAGATTAATAATTGAAGAATGAATCAAGAATACTTACTAATTTAAAAATGCTTAAAGTATATATTGCCATGAAGAAAACATAACAATGGAGTTTTTACATCTAAGGAAACCCTAAAAAAAAAGAAAGGAAATTCTGAAAATTAAAAGCTAAGAAGATAATTAGAGGAGAGAAAAAACTAAAAAGTAACTACCACCCTTTTATAGTAAGGGGTAATTTTGAGTTAAAAACCCCTAAAAGTAACTGAAATTTAATAAAATAAAACATTAAAATGGTGTGTAAACTGTCGGGGCGAACTTCCAGGGACTAGGCGACAAGTGACTGGCAAACTTTAAACAACCGCCATTTCCTGCTCGGTTGTTGGAATTGTATATATAATATATCGTTGGAAAGCTCTTGATGTCTACTTTTCAATGCCCCGAACCTTGCAATAATACGATCTTTTTATCTTAAGTTAAGACCAAAAGAGTGAGCATGTATCAAATTTCACCTCATAACTTTTTCTATTTAACCATTTTCAGCTCTTTTGCCCATCTTCATTGTAAAACATATTAAATTGAGCAATAAGCTCCTAAGTAAACTCCGTCATCGATAAAACATAAGAATTATGCTTAAAATAATCAAAACCGCTTAAAATTAACATGAATAACCAAAATGGGTAAAGTAGCATAAATCTTCAAAATAATCATGGAATTACTAACAATAATCATCATTAAGGAATATAAAATGTATAAATAAGTGCAAATAATTGCACTTATCAGAAGAATAATCCAGAAATGAATTTTTATTCAAACCTTCTAGATCACCTTTAGCAGGAGGGTTCTTGCTAGCAGCAACATGACCCTTTGATATCTATTGTTTTGTACACATAGCAATTCTTCTTGCGATGCCCGAGTTTTCCACATTCCTAACATCCATTATCAATGGTCTTTTTGGTATAGTTGGATTTCCCCTCGAAAGAAGTATGTTTCTTTCTCTTATCTCTGCCAGTTGATGCTTTCCCTTCATCCTCAACCATATTAACAATTGACACATTAGGATTTTCATCCTTTTGGCTTTCATGTGCCCTTATACTAGCCTCAATCACAAGGGGTTGAGCAAGACCGGATATAGAAATCTCTTCCTTATGTTTGAGGGCATATCTCACATCCCTCCATGAAGATGGTAGCTTGTCTATTATGCTTAAGACAATGCAAGTCTCATTCATTTTAATGTCATGTATTTTTCATGTTAAAGTACGTCCTTTGCAATTCATAATATTGATCAATTATGGAGCGATTATCCACCATCTTATATGTATTGAAATTACTTACGAGAAATTCTTAGAACTTGCATCCTCGATCATATACTTAGCGGACTCATGAAATTGATACCCATCAGATAAAGAGTCTTTTATACCGTTGAGTAATGTCCTCGGCATATGAAGACATCATTTTCCCACTTGTTCCTTCTCCTTGATTCCTCCAGAGTTTCGTCCTCCTTCTTCGATTTTGGCATACTAATCACATATGCAACATTAAGAGAAGCTAAGAGTATGAGTATCTTTAGCCACCTCCGAAATTCTACACTCATGAACTTGTCTAACTTGATGAAGTTAGATGTGAGATCCTTAACACTTGCCATTGTTAGTAAAGAGCAATCACAATAGATTATTAGTGATATAATGATTTACAATACAAATTACGTAAACAAATTGTATTCCTCTTTATAAATGGCAATGAATCTCCTTGTTTGTTTGTTCACCAACTGGAACTTCACCTTGAAGATATGTTTGCAAGAATGGGAACGAATCTCCTTGTTTGTGTGATCACCAACTTGAAGGTCACCTTGAAGATATGTTTGCAAGAATATGTGTCACTTGGAAACTTAATACTTTGTTTTAGGCATATGGAAACTTTCCAATTGTGATATTTATCCCACAAAGTTACTCGGGATTTGTGATTGAAATTGACAATGAGAAAAAAACAACTTTAATCTCCTAGTACAAAGAGACTTGAATGAAATGAATATGTATTGTGTAGATTATAAAATCATAAAAATACACAGAGTTTATAACTCTTTGAATATTTCATGCAAAGAGAATAAAACTAAGAATGGAGTATTCTTAAGAGAGGGGAGGAAATCAGAAATGCAATCTCTTGTGTATCTTTCTCTACATGCACTCCCTCTATTTGTAATAGAGCATGCATAGTTTCATAGTAGAAAATGAGTATCATTCTTAGAGTCACACTTTTATCACTATTAAACCACATTTAACCCCCTCAATTAACGTACCCATAAGTATGATAATAAACAACACAATAAACATAGAAGTAATGCACTACATCAATGCAAACGTAGACCAAAAGCCAGAAACAGAATCCTAGGTGAAGTGCTCATTCGAGCCAGCCCATTGCTCGTTCGAGCACACTTGATTCTGAGCCACTGACTGCTGCACACTAATCTGCTCATTCGAGCCTACCTCATGCTCGTTCGAGCAGATGCAGATCATCCTGGCACCCACTGTTTGCTCTTTTCACGTTGCCTTGTTCGAGCAACCATCAAACAGTGTCTTGACTCGTTCAAGGCATGGTTCCTACACACTTAATGAAGCCTTAAACGCCCCACATCGAGCACCTCATGTAACGTTCCAAACCTCAATTCACTTACACTCGACACATCCTCATCGTTCCTCTCCAAAGTACAACCTAAAGCATGTTCGATTAAGTGGCTCAAGTTAATGTCAAAGTCACGAATACAGGCACTTGCTTTAACACGCTTCATAAAAGATGATTTGGATGCAAAGATAATAAGTCTTCCGCTTGTGCACTCAAAAAATAAACTAGTTGATTTCTAAACAAAAGTCGTATCATCAAAGATGTCTGAAGATGTTTTGTTCAAGCTGGGTATTGAAGATCTCACGAATTAACTTGAGAGGGAGTGTTAGGAAGTTAGTTAAGATACAACTATTATTTAGGAGAGTTAGAAAATATTCAAGAGCTGTTAGAGATTCCTAAATTAAAGGAGGTTAATTAGGGTAAAAGTTAATATAAAAGTAAACCCCTTTCTAATGTTATGAAAGTATGATAAAAATATATATTGAAAACCAAAACGTTGTTTAAAAACATTCTACATTGTACATTTATATTTTTCGGGACACTTGCTCCTCACCTATACATACTAATACTCATTTAGTGAGCTAATGTCTCACTAATCTCTTATTTGTGATGTACACTCAGTCACTCACTTCCTCACTTTGTTGTGTGCAAACACTGCCTTACAAGAATTCAACCTTGTATTTATAAGCTTGTTATGCTCCTAGATCTTTTTGGTTCCCTCTCTCAAATCATCTAGATAATTCTTCATTTGTTTTCAAGTTAGATTTTTCACATTGTTTTAACAATAATATTCTGCCGACTTCAATCTTTAAGGCTCTGACAATTGTTGTTGTTGTTGTATATCATAGAGATGCAAATTTCCTCTGTTCAAATTCTGAATGTATGAACCGAATGATTACCTTTAGCTGTGTCCTGGGCAGATTTTTGCATCAAACATATGGCCACTACCACAAATATTACAGTTACATGTTGGCTGTACCTGGACTTTTTTCATTTTATTATATTTCTAGCCTTGATTTACTTTTTTCCTATAAATATCAATTCTTTTGAGCTGTGAAGAAATACTAATTATACTAATGCTGTCCCTGAAAACAGCAACTATACAAGAAGCTTCAAGTATAAATATATAGATTCAATATGATAAATATTGAATTAATTTAAAGGTTAAATGTTGATATCATATTTATGTTTATTTGTGTAGCATCTCTTAAGGGTGGTACCGGTTGTTGGAATACTATCTGATAAGGATGCTTTCAAACCTGTTCTAAATGCTGCTGAGGTAGAAACGGTATTTGATGCACCCTTGCAAATGTTCATCAAGGTTCTGCTCTTTGATCTCACATTACCTTAAAATGATTTGCATATTTTGTATCTTTGACATAAATCATTAGAATCTTGATTCAGGATGAAAATCACCGTGAAGAGGAAAGAGAATGGATGGGATACAAGTACTTGATTCACTTTTTTGACTACGAAACAGATGGAAAAAAGTACCTAATATGGGGTCTAACAGCTGGGATCTTGATTCGAGCTGCATCAGTTGTTTATCAAACACCACCACCGTTTTTGGAGCAGAATCCCATCTTTAAGGTTCCTAGAATAGCTGACAAAGACACTGTTATGCGTTGAATTTTATAAAGGTTTTATACATTTCTTGCTTCTATGCATAGTAGAACTTTGACACTGCTTCATTTGATTGTATAATATAAATGTAGATGTGTGTTTAGCAGCTGAAAGCAATATTGAAGTCCTAGTAGTTCTTTTTTAATGTGTATGGGTTCTGGTTTTCATTGACGGATTTGGTCAAAGATTTCTTGATATGGGTTCATAGTAACCAAAGAACAACCAAAGTAGGATAAGAAAATAAGCCAGATCACAAGGTGTTTTCTGATTAAGAAGTGCAAGAAACACTAAAAGAAATCAGAGAAAAATCGTTTCCATGTTTAGTTTTTAAAAAGTAAGTTGGAGCAACTCAAATAAGGAGAAGAGATTACAAGTTCCTAGACATGGTAAATTGTTTCTAGTTGTTTGGAAATCGTCGGCTCTTAATTTATACCATGATGCATTTATTATTTAAATTGTACACAACAAGACCCACATAGGAAGAGAGTTGTTAGGATATACTCCCTCCGAATCATTTTAGATGTCCCATTTGGGTTTTCACGGTTATTAAGGGTGGTGTAGGGTTCATTAAAAAGGATGTAGTTGGGTATTTTAATTGATTAAATTAATTGTAAAGGTGACAGTTGGGTATTGGGAGTAGTAAAAGTGGGGGTATTTAGGTAAAAAAAATATAGACAAAAAAGGAAATGAGACAATTGATATGAATTTGCCAAATAAGAAAATGGGACAACTAAAATGATTCGGAAGGAGTATAACATTGTCTGGAGCCTTAATCATCAACATAAGCTTTTGATTGGGTTGGTTCCTTGACATTGTATCACTAGCCAACATGACAAGAGATCATGAGATCGAATATCAACCATCCTTCGTCTAAAGTGAAATATTTTGTGCTAGGTAATTTCAACTCTCTTTTAATCTCATCTATACATTTCAACTCTCTTTTAATTTCAACCACACTATTCATTCGCTCTCTTCATTTATTACCATTATCTACCTTTTTTTAAAGGAAAATTTGCCAAGAATAATCCCAACTATCATCCGTTGGCCAGAAATAATCCCAACTATTGATTATTTTTTAATAATCCCAACTATTGATGAACTTTGCTGAAAACAGTCCCACTCTATTTTCAACCGGCTATAGTAGGTTTTTTAAGTATTTTTTTTACCTTTTTTTTTAAACTTTCCTTCATCAAATTAGGTAAACCTATATTAAAGTTTAAAAAAAAGGTAAAAAAAATACTCAAAAAACCTGCTACAGCCGGTTGAAAATAGAGTGGAACTGTTTTCAGCAAAATTCATCAATAGTTGGGATTATTAAAAAATAATCAATAGTTGGGATTATTTCTGGCCAACGGGTGATAGTTGGGATTATTCTTGGCAAATTTTCCTTTTTTAAATAACAACAATTTTCTCTTTGCTTCAAACTATAAGGAATGGAGGGAGTATTATTTAAAAATTAATTATTTTAGTTGGTTGCTAGTAATATGAGAATTAGTGGGAGTATGTTGACTCATTAAATTAGTTACTAAAAATATGAGAGTTAGTTGGATTATATTGACCCATTATCTAGAATTAATTTTCTAAAATTAAGGTAATTTTTTATGACTTTGTAAGCCTATATAAATAGGATAATTTTCTAATTAATAAATATGTAGTTTTAAGTTTTACATTTATCACTCTACCATACTTTTTTCTTTAATTTTTTCCAACACTAATCCAGTTGGAGACCATATAAAGAGGATAACAATTAACAAGCAACCAACGGCATTAAACAATATATCTACTACAGTCTACAGCTCAATGCTCATGAAATGCGTCCAAAGCAATGATGTCTATTTACATTATAAATAGTACATTCTCTTCAGCTTCATTTACAAAAAAAGGAAGACAAACGTAAAAGAAAATAAAACACATGTGGATTCAAGGCATTCTTTGCATGGAAGCCATTGGGAGTTGTACATGAACGCTCGACAATCTGCACCTTCAGACTTAAGGCACAGATTCACGCCTCTTAACCGCTGCTTCTTGCACATTGGTGTTTGATACTTGTTCAGTTATTTTTTTGGCTGCAGGGTAGGACAATCTCCTCGTTTGTACAGGTGCCTTACCATTCACCACTGCTGATTTTAAATCTGGTTTTTGTGCAGCTGTAGAGTTGCTAATTTTCCGAGCCTTGCTTGCAAGCTTAGCTTGCCCCTTCTCAGCGCCGATTAACTGAGAAGGCACTCTGCTTTCCCATGGGCGAGCAGCGATCCACCGCTCCTTCCAGCTCCATCCCCAATCAGCTTTCTCCAGATCAAAAGCATTGGAGCCAAGATTTTGACTAGAATTTGCCCTCCACTGCAGTGTGCGCACAAAGTCAAAGCTTTGATTTCCACAAAAAACAATGTAGACAAAGGAGGGGTGGGGTGTGGGGTGGGGGGGGGGGGGGGAGTTATACGTAGGTATTATCATAAGGAAACTTTGGATGTCATACTTGATGAGAGAATGCATAAGCCAAAGTACGCTCGCGCTTCACTGCTGCTGCTTCTCTTTGATGTATCCTTGCTAGAATCTCCTCCATTGTCTCGGCACCACCATTCCATTCCACCTGGTAGAAGACAAGATTTGATCAAGCACTTTATGACAACAAAGTTGTATTCCATATCTAAAAGATTAATATCTGGACATTTATAGAAAATATCTGTTTTTTTACACCATCAGATCCCCCCTAACATGTGTTATTCACATCTCTAACATACATCCTCTGCAAAACGAAGTTTATGTGTATAGATGAATGAATTTCAAGAAAAAGCAATTGGTTCAGGAAGGGGAGCTCCATTTTCTTTCCCTTAAGTCATAAAATCCTCTCACAATTGGCAAGATTTAGAAGGAAGAGAAGCAAACACTCTTTGTTTGAGACGACGTACGGTTTAAAAATTTAAAAAAAAAAAAAAAAAACAGAATCATTTCAGGGAAAAAAAAATCAAAATTTAATAACAATCTCCAATAGGCTCAAGGTCTCTGCATGAAAAAGAACACAGCTACAGAACAGAAGTAGAATTATAGGAAGACGCAATCAATACACAATTTTTTTCCATAAATAGATAATAAAAAGCTTTGTACACCTCTAAGTCGTGAAGCTTTGCCTCAAGCTTCAACTGATTCTCCAGTCTTTTTTGTTTGAGACGCCCTTCAGTTACCATATTCTGGCGTCGTTCCCTGATTTGAGTCTGTACCATACTCCACGAATGAAGATGATTTAATGTATTGTTAGACTGCTTTTTAACAGATTGAGCCTGTGCAAGTTTCTGGAATCTTATCATCCCTTTCATACAACGTACAGTTTTCCTCGCCTGCAGTAGAAGAAAATAATCAAAATTGTGTTAATCATCTGGCACTCATTTCTTCTCTTTTGCAGCCAAGAATTGATGCTTTTAAGCACAGTTAGTTACTTCAAGACTTACCATATAGGCCCTAAAGACAGTTTGTATCCTCGTTGCTGCAACATCTTCACCGAGTTTTACAAACGCACCATTTTTCTTACGAACAACCTGACTACCATTATCATTGTTTTTCTCAGATTGGATATTTATTTTAGATCCCGCTGGCTTGTGAAAAGCGGATGATGCCTGTCAGATAGCCAAAGATTAGAATATATGATAAATACGATAGGCATCAGCCGTATCATTGTGATATTACATGGACAATTTAATAGCAATAGATTATCTTCAGAACAAAACAGTCAGTACCAAATACCAATCATAACATGAAAAGCAAGAAATGCATCATAACATGCTAAAAAGAAATGCATCACGTTGTCAAATGCAAATAAACAGAAGGCCTTAGTACATAAATTAGCTCAGATAAGTAAGCACAACCCAATAAATTGACACTATAATTAGGCACAATCCTCAGCAGGCGCAAATTGCATGAAATTCAATCTTTTTGCAGTAGTACATGTGTTCTGAAATTTCAAGAATTAATATCAAAACTATAGATTAAATCAACAGAAAAAGAAATAGAGAAACAAACTTCATATTGCTTACTTCTAAGAAAATTGAGGTAGATAGCAAGTGTTGGAATATAAACAATATTTTTTTATAGATAAATGCAATGTATGCATATCAAATCTCCACATCATGTGCTAACTTCAATTAGTAAGGCCTATTTACAATTAATGGGCAGAAGCCAAGGACAATGAGGAGCGTGTAGTGATTGATACCTCATGTATACACTAAAATGACTAAGGAATAACTTATTGCCAATCTAGGAAAAAGATTTTAAAAATACTTTCCATGCAATAAGCATTGTTCCACATCAAAACATAAAGACATGAAATAATATGCAAACCTTTGATTGTTTTGAATTTTCAAGCTTCACCTTCTTTCTGGTAATTATCGTCTTGAACCAATTTCCAGAACCCATAATTTTGTCAACAAACCTACTTCACTCTGTCTTAAGCCTGAAAAAAGTTTCCAGAGAAAGCTAATCAAATACTTACTGTACCATTTAAAGTTAGGGACCAGTTCCGGGTAGGGGCCAGATCCGACCCAGACCCTTATATGCCCATCCCTAAATTTTTAATCAACATTAGCATTCAGCAAAACTTTCAAGCGCATGAACATCAAATTGCTGAAATCATAAGCGTGGTGTTGGCACATGTATGCGTCAGAATATTTGATGGATAACTTGTTTATTTCCTTATCATAGTGTCAAGTATCTAGAAATGGTAATTAGAATGCACGCACTTGTTTTGCAATAGGTAATCCAAATTCAAAGATACAATTAACACACATGAAATAGCTTAAAGATATCAAAGAGTTTTGTTTTTAACAAGCATACCTCTTGCGAGGCATGTCCTGCTGTTGAGGTGCTGGGCAGCACCTACAGATGGCCGAGGCGCAGGGCCCATGAGGCAAGCTAAAAGACTGAGGCAGAAGGCATAGGCGCATAGCAGATGCAGCCCCAGTCCCCAGTGCCTCAAAGCATCTTTCACATTCTAACTAAGCAAAGGAGACATATAGCAAGAACATCAATGAGAAAATGAAAGAAGAAATAACCACCAAACAAGCCATTTGAAGGTTCTGAATAAACCTCTTAAGTCCCAAGAAAACGATGGTTCAAAGTCCTGCATCGCCCAGACCTATATATTAATGTACTAGAAATTTAGTGATTCGAACACCTACTGCATCCATAATATAAGCGCTCACTTATTATGTACTCCCTCTGTCCCCTAGTCATGCTACATATACTACTTTAGTCCATCTCACATTGTTTGCTGTATTACCTCTTTTGGACATGATCACACCCAATTGTATAAAGAATTTATATAGGCTCATAACTCGAATACATCTAATATTTCACTAAAACCTACAATTTATTTCTCTCTCCGAGATTTACACTTATTATTACCCCACAAAAGTACATGGTCACACCCAATAGTATAAAGAATTTATAGGCTCATGAACTTTTCCCCTACTGAATTTTTGGACTCACACGAACATGATCGATGCAAGAACCTACAAAAATGCAAGACCAAGAGGAAATGAAAATTTAAAAAAGAAATTTCAAAAGGGAGATACAATCAAATGGATGGTTTATCATCAGTTCACACTACAGCTAATACAACATATGAACAGCACAGCACCATTACCAATTCTTAGCACACTAGATGTACCATCAACAAAGACAAAATAATTAAAAACCAAGGTCAGTTGAATACGTGTTAGCCGGGTCCCTTCATTTTATTTTGCACCAAAAGTACTGTATTTTGGACCAAAATAATGTATTATCACGCAAAATTGCCAGGTGAGTCACTCGGACAAATACCCATAAGAGTTTCTGAATACGGATAGCAGAGGATAATAGCATGTATATAAAAGTAGAACTTTAATTTGCAGAAAATACATTAATTTGCAGAAATAATTTAATTCATCAACAAAATAAAGGAAAGAAAATACAAAATATGCGCTGAAAATAGAACTTTAATTTGCAGAAGAAATGGAAGACAACATTTAAATCAATAATTAGAGAGCACAACTCAATTTAATTATACAAAACAAATATACTAGCAAAGATTCTCACCCATCGAAACATACTTATTACAAGAACTACGAGCAATATTTAATCAAACATTCACATTCAATTCCAAAATAAAAAACTAATATAGTAATAAATTACAATCGGACACATTTCTAGAAAAGAATAGTGCAACTGACCAAGATATTGAAAAACAAAAAGAAGAGAGAAAGGAAGATCTGAGTGAGGAACAGTTTGTCATACCAAAGAAAGAATAGCTTTATGGGTAGATGTGAATGTCCCAAGTTTGGTGGGGTGATTACCCCTTTCAGCTGCTAGGCAAGAGTAGAAGTAAGGGAGAAGCAATCCATACTCAATACTCAACTTAATTACTCGCTGAAAAAACACAAGGGCAAGCCGGGAAAACCAATACCCATGACACAAATTACGGTTTGTTTAAGAAATCATCTTTAATTGGATCGGTCCATTATATTTTTTTCAAAATGTTGTAAGTATGCATTAAGAATAATGTAAGTAGACCTTTAAAATATTGAGAGTAGGCATTAAGAATACGACAAGCTTTAAAAAAAATCTATTACAACAAATATGTATAACTAACTAAAATGTTTTGGAAACATTATACTTTCTCTATTATTTTTGTTTGTCCATTTTATTGTTTGCACGCATTCCAAAGAAAACTTAAGCCTTAATATATCTAATTACGCATAAAAAATTTTATATTAAAAACATTACCAAGATCTCATATGAACATATTTTATCATTAATATATACTTTAAAAATCTAATTTAAATTTCTCTTTGGTCTCTGCTAAAGTAAAAAAAATTTAAATGGATAAAAAAAGAAATGAAAGTATTATCGATACAAGATTTCGTGGCAACTATTTTACAAGCAATGGTTTGGTTACAAAATATAAACTACTTTTTAGCAATGCATATCTTTCTTAATTTGAACTATTTTATAAATTTTTAAGAATTTAAATATCATACAAATATTATTAATTTTGTTTGAAAATGAACATTAATACATTTTTTGAGAGGTTTTCCTATGTTTTGATTTTATTGGGAACGAGAGAATTATTGTACGTGAACAATAGTTTTGCAAGCATGTTGATTTTTGAACTAAAAATCAACAAAAATATACAATATACGAAAATTGTTAACTTGATAATCTTTAAAACTTTGTATTTGTTATAATAATATAATTGACAAAGCAAATAAATTATTTATTATACTCTTATGTTAAAACATATATGTGAAATAATTTTTAGAGGTGGGTGAAATAATTTATTATTATTATTATTATTATTATTATTATTATTATTATTATTATTATTCAGATGCAGGCTTGCGGAGGTGGCTTTAACTTCACTGAATTCTTTTCGACGCTGGAACTTTTCTTGTTTTCCCTCGAGTTGAGGGACTCATTGGTCGTACTCTTCTTTTTGGGTATGAGTTGCCGCAGTCCTTTCCTCCCTAGACCCTACTCATGGTTTTTCTATGGGCGGGATACATTGATATGATGATGATGACAATTATATTAAAACATATGTGAAAAAGTAGACAAAATATTACCATTAAGCAATATTATATTGATGAAATCACCCAAGTCAAGAAATATCCGTCGATAATTTTTATTAAATTTTAATTACTGTAATTTTAACATGCAATAGAATACTTAATTTATTATAAAAAATTATTCTTTTTTGTATGCTCATCATTGAAAGATTTTGAATTTTTCATTAATATATTATATTTAATCTAATTTGTAGATTTCTATTTAGTAAATATCAAGACAATCATCAAAAATTTATATGTCAACAGTAGAAAAAAGCAGAAAAAATTTTAATGAGTGTAACACGTATTCTTAATCGTTCTTCATTTATATTTGATTGATGATTATTGATTATTGATTCCTTTTTCCCTTCTTTCTTTCTTTCTATTTTATTTCGACTTATCATTACATAAGAGATAGTACGACATTAAGAATATTTTCTTGACCACCACATAACAAGAGAATGCATAGGGACGGAACATAAGGGAAGCATGCAACTTCATATATTCTCTATAGAACCACGAAAAACTATTCACTTCCTTTACAAGCCACTGTAAATTTTTGTTCCTACACTTGACAATAGTCATCAACTTACCCACGACTGATGAAAATTTCTCAAAACAGTATCAATGTTTGATCAAAAAGTCAACCAACAGGGCTTGATTCAAGAATTCAACCGAGTATAAGCCATCTAGTAAATACTACCTTGTCGAATTAGAAATTTTACTAGTTTCTATGAACTGAAAAAAATGTGGTGCTACTTCCACCAACCATGAAGGATCTATCTTCACAACATTGCGCATGTAACGGCGATCAGTTGAGACAAGAGAATGGTATACAACCCACTTTGGGTTAACTCTGCAAGATAAAATGAAAAAGTTGGATCAATTACAACTATAGAATCACCAAATCTTGCTACAGAAAGTATTACACGTTAGCTCGAGCAATAAATGAGAACTACAGTTTGTGGTTAGAAGACTTGAGCGGACAACAGAAGCAATCACCCAAACAATAAAGAAAACAATAAAGATTCAATGCAAAGTTGCAAACAATAAGAATCACACCAAGAATTTACGTGGTTTACTATCAATGTGATAGCTACGTCCAGAGGCACTGAGATCAAAAGTTTCACTAATAAAATGCAAGATTATAAGATAAATTAAAGACAAATCTCTCTTTTGCGGCTCACTTTCCCTCTTGTGTTTCTGTGAAACCTTATTTGAGAGGGGTTTAGTAAGCCTTTCTAGAAAAAAATAAATTAGGGATACAATACAAGAAAAAAAGACCCATTAACACGCACAACCGTCAAAGCCTGCAAAACTGCACAAAGCGACAAGTCGTCGCCAATACCGGAGTCGCTTGGCTACTGGATTACCAAATAAAACGTCAGAAATTAACAGCGCCTCGCCGCTTTATAGACCTCAAAAGCGATGACTCGTCGCAACTTTCTGGAAAACGTCACTTCATTTGTTTTGATTCATATTTCCATGTTTAGACTCAGTTCGAGTCACCAAAACACCAACAAAGACATAAGGAACAATAAGTTAAGATTATCACAGATTCAATTACAATTTGAAACATAAGAACTTGATGCTCAAATAAGGCAGTAAGGCACTATGACACTTTCCTAACATTTTATTTTTGTAACCTATTTTTTTTTAAATGCCGGAATATGATAGCCTAGTATTATCATGATTAAAGAGGACACAGGCACTCTGTAGATAGCAAATAACTTTATTCAAGGTTAGATGTTGCCCAAGACCTAAGATCTAGTGCTTTCTACATCATACCCAATTCTACACCACACACAAAAATAGGCAACCGAATCATATTATGCAAGCGAAGAACAATAGTTTCCACATGCCTTCATGCTTTTGCTTTACCTTATTTCTTACTTTTTTGCAATACTTGCAACCCCCAAGATAAACTGTATTCTGCACCTTTGAAACACCAACTCTGGCTTAATATCATTGATTTGCAAATCTGTACCAAGACACATGTCTATAGCTCTAGCATTTTTAATTTTTTATTGGTCTTGATATCAACAAACAAAGATTAGCATTTTCAACTTTGATTTTCCCCATGTTTTCCCTCAAGAAATCATCCTCCACTACAAAATCCAATCATGGAAGAATTATAGTTGATCTCTGAGAATACTTGCAACTTTCTGACTCGAAAGGTAAGAGGAACTTCTTTTAAGATACTTTCAATATATAGTAAAGGAGAAGTTTATTGTGACAGTATATAATTTTTAAAAAATTCACAGCATGTTATGATTAAAATATATCAAATTGTAATTATGTTTTACATTTTTAAAACATAGCATTTGTGCCTCCGCAGTATCTACACAACATTAGTAGTACAGACACCAACAGCCAAGATACAAGAATAACACTTGGGAGCAGAAAATTTTCACTACCTGAACAAAACAGATGAAGGGTGGATATAGACATCCTGAGCGGTTCGTACAGTCTTGTATTTTCCTTCATGACTGTATGCCTACAGTTATAAAAATAACGTGTAAGTACAATCAAAAATGCTTTCAAGTGTTTTCAAAGCAATAACAATTAGGAACTTGCCCAAAAGTATTCCAGAGGACCATATTTCACTCACTTCTAAATGACAAGCGTTGGCAAAAAATCCAGCAGTTATTGCCTTTCTTACAGCCTGAAAGTTGTACACTGCAAATCACTAAAACTTGTATAGAACTTCTATAAAACAAGAAAAGAATTTTTAAATCACAGGTTGTACATATTTGGGTGTCATAAAGGAATGAAAGTTCATACAATCAGCCAATCAGGAGATTGCATTACGAATCAGGCTACTCTTAAACAATGTAGGATCATCAATGGAGTAGAAAATTTGACAACATGAAGATGGTTTGGGCATGCTCTCAAATAGAAATCATCAAAAACAGTAAAAAAGAAAAATGACATCCCAGATTTCCAATACTCACCACACGTACAAAATCCCACTTATTCTATTTCCCTTTCATTTGTGTTTCTCTATCATGATCCAATATGCATAATTATGTCATGCAAAGAATTGAATGAAAGAAATTAGTACGATAGGCAAACAAATTGTTCATCAAGCACAATTTTCCCTTAATGAACTAAATTGATTTTAGGCTATTCAGTTCAAAGAATCAATATAAAGGTAGACACAAAACCATTTAAAGTAAAGCTTGACTAGAGAACTGCTTTATTTGATGTCTCATCAGATTAGGCTTAACAGAAAACAAGCTGATGTTGTCTTGGCAGCCAAAAGCCAGAAGAGGAAGATGCAAGAAAATAAGAGGAAACCTAATCTGGGAGGAAGAACTGCTCTCTTAGATCCAAACTTTGAGTAAGGTTTACACCAAATTTGATGTCAGCTAAAAACAGAAAATAGAGGAAGATGCAAAACCACTTTGAGTTGCACTCGGTTGGGGAACTGCTTAGTTGATGCACAAGTACCATAAAAACAACTATGCATTTATGGTGCTTCACTAACTAGTAATGGACCTACTATCATGAATAAAATCCAACTGATTGACTGAAAACAAATTACCTAATGTCAAATAGCTCTCTGAAAGTTTTCTAGCAGTAAATAAGACTTCATTATTATTACCTGTATATCTCTATCGCAAGATTTCAAGATTATACCTAACCGTTGAGCGGTTCTGTTGAGTTGTTCCCTGACCTCTAAAACTTTTTTCTGCCAAAGATGTTTCCATGAAAAAACAAATAAATTTTCTGAAATTTTACAAAAATTTGAACGACAAATTTTGTACATAATTCTAAGCTAGAGAGACAGGGAGGGAAAGAGAGAGAAGAGGGAGGACAAGGATATTTAAAATATGTGTTTAGCAGCTAAAATTTATGATCAAGAGTATGATCTGCAGAACTCTTGCACCAAAGAAAAAGGAAAGGAGTAACAAAGATGAGTACATTCTACTTACCATAGCATGATAGTTTACAAAGTTCTTTTGACACCATTTTGATGATTTACCAGATTGCAAAAATCCTTTGTACACATTTAGGAATGTTACATGGTCACCCTGCAAAACAACAACAGCAATCAAATTGGTAGCAGAAAGTTCCTACATCGCAACCCTGAATGATGTTAAACACATTCTCCCACAAAGCATTGTGCTAAGTTTCACTCCCACTCCCTGGTTGCTATGATCCCACCGCTAGCAGCGCATGGAAAACATAGCACTGAAAAGGTCTTATAAATAGGCATATGCACAAGCGGAATTCCAGAGAAGCATCTCTAGCAAAGAAGCAACTGACTGGTGGAGATGACGAAAGGTGACATGTCTTTAGATATACACTTGTTGATGGAGCCAAAGAGGTCAAGGGTAAATAAAAATAACCCACAGTATGTGTTTCAGCTGAGTGTGGCCCTAGATGAATGAGACTTTTAACTTAGCAAAACGTAAGTAGTGTAGGATAACGCAAAATATGAGAAAGGTGATAACATTTCTATCTCTTCAACCAAAAATCTCCAAAAGCAATCAGAAAATCCATGCACCAGAATACATATCAAGTGTCTTCAAGACTTCAGTTTTTTCATTCTTGTTAAATATGGTAAAATGTATTCAGGGATCAAGTTGAGAAACGGTACACCAATTTTCAGGTTGGGTATTTCGATTCATGTCAAGATGTATATTAATTACTTGTACTTTGCGATTACACCAACTTCTTTAAGTTGAAAAAAAACCAGAGTCCATATTGTGCGATTTCTATAACTATATAGAATAATCGAATTGGCAACAACTTAATATTCAAAAACCCAAAAGAATACTATTTACAAAAAAGACAAGGATAAAAGGGAATATGAGCTAACACAACAAAACATGAAGTATTTTATTACAATATATATAACATAGCTCACTTCAACAAAATTACATAGCATAGCTAAAGGAGGTGACTCGGTGGGGGAGCATTCATGTATAATTTTGTAGAAATTCTCAGCTTCAGATCATTATATAATACGAGTCAACTAAAAAGTGTTGCATTTCAGAATTAACATTCAAAATCCTAAAAGTTGAACTTTTTACGCGGTGTTTTAAGTTCAACTATTGTTACCAAATTGAACTTTCCAAAATGATAAAAAGTCAAATAACTTAGGTGACGTACTTGTTCTGCTAAGGTTCCAAGTGGTGCTTATTGGATCATAGTCCAAAGTTGGGCTTATATGTAAATACATATGTGCCATTACAATTTTATTCAAGTTGTCTTTATGCCCAACTTAAAGTGATCTAATTAAGTTAAAGGGCTTCAGCTTAAATGTATCAGAAGGTTGTGGGTCTTAAATGTGTAGACTTATTTTATAACAGTGTTCTACGATGAGCAGAAAATTAGTCATATGTTGTTATTATGTATAGTAGTTATGGTCCCTAGATTATACGTATTTAATTTCTACTTGTCATCCCATTATCAGAAAGATTTAAAAGTGAGACCATTGAGGGTCGTTACTATAAAGAATATATGTATGAAGTATTAACCTAGAAGATCTAACCGCTCTCGTTCTCCAAATTTCTCCGATGCTATGGAATCAAGTAACCTTCAGTTTTGTCATTTAATTTGTTCTTCTAATTCAACATAATAGATTTTGTGTATTAGTGATGGTTTTCACTTTTCACCATTTTTTTATCCATCAAGTGGTATCAGTTGCTTCTTATGTTGAATTTTAAGGATTTTTTTGAGTTTCATGACAAAGTCATTTTCTATATTGTTTGGAAATTGGGCATTATCACGATAGGATATATGTTTTGCAATAAGTTATTACGATTACTTCCGTTTTTGTACGTTTTTTCTTCGGCCATTTCTTTGGAATAAGTTTCAAAATTTTAGTTTCTGGCATTATTAGGCAATAGCGCTTTTCCTGCAACCTTTCATCCACTTTTATTGGATGTTAGTGTTTTTATATATTATTTTTTCCCCACTTATTGAAATCAGTTTGCTTGTTTTCATTTGTGGGTTTTATGTTGCAACGTTTTTCTAGGTCTTCTTTGTCCACTTTTAGTGGATCTTAGAACTTCTTTTTCTTATTGCTAATTCTATACCAGTATTATGTTCCAAGTTTTTTAAGATAGCATTTTTAGTAATTTATTCATGTTATTGTAAATAAGGACATTCGAGATAATCTTAAGATTAATGATTTTATATATACTGAAGATAACTTAATAAACACTTTACGTCACCAAAGTGACCTCTTCTGTTAAAATTAAATTATTTCAGTATAAAAGGATTGTTCATTTAAAATTAATTATGATTGATCGACTCAAAAAAAGGTCCCTAATAATATACTTCTGTGAATTGTATTCGGTGTTTAACATGTGATACTTATAAGGGTTACGTGTGATTATTTAATTGACCCAAAGGAAGTTTTATAGTCAATGTGTAAATTATTATCAATGTTTGAACAATGTAACAAGATGTCACTAAGAAATTAAAATTACCATCCAAAGATGGAATATTAATGGAAAATTGATATCTTGTAATAATGTTACTAAATTAAACTTATTACTCCCTCCATTTCACTACTAATCTCCCATTTGCTTCTTGGACACTATTTATCTCTTACTCTTAATTAGTATTTTATAATTAATCTATAAGTTAATACATAGTCAAGCGGGATCTTGTTTGATTCGTCTCAATGCAAAGATTATTTATATCAACTTTTCATAATTTTTAATTATGCACAATTAGAGATATTAAGCATTGAATAAGTGTATTGGTTAAAGTGCAAAAAGCAAATGGGACATTAGTAATGAATTAAAGGGAGTATTTTTTTTAAAGTTTGGAGCTTATAATGTTTATTTTCTAGTTCTCTGTTACCTATGTCTAATCCTGCTAATATCACGTCCAACATCAACTGAATTTCTATACTGAATGGCTCAAACTTTATAGAATGGACATGATATCTTTCAATTGTTCTTGGAGTTATGAATCTCGAGTATTCTTGACCTTGCGTTAAGGATTGACTTTCTTGACCTAGTTACTGAATTAAGTGCTTCTGATCAAAAGAGGGAGTTTAGAAGGTGAGAGAGGTCAAATTGCATGTGTATGATGATTATTGAAAAGAAAATTCCTAAAGCATTCAAGGGTATAATGTCTGATGACATTACAGCAAGAGTTTTCCTTGTAGATATTGAAAATAGGTTTGTCAAAAGTAAAAGGATGAAACTAGTACAATTTTAACATCTTTAATTTTATTAAGAAATAGAGGTAATGGACTAATGGTAATATCGGATAGGTCATAATGGAAATGTCTCATCTAGCTTCAAAATTCAAAACACTAAAATTTGAAATCTCTGAGGATTTAATAATATACTTGGTGTGGATATCTCTTCCTGTAAGTTTTAACAAGTTTAAGGTGAGCTATTACTGTCAGAAAGAGACTTGGTCTCTGAATGAGCTCATCTCACATTGTGTACAAGAGGAAAGGTTGGAACTACAAAAGACTGAAAGTGCTCATCGCATTATTTCTATAACACGAGTACATTTTGTTTATTTAAGACCAAAATAATTGAGTTTCACCTCTAATGTTGATCAATCAATTTCACACGTTGGGAATAGGACACTAGAATAAAAGATTCAAAGACCTCTAAAGGTGTATTAATGTCAGGTACTATCCGACTCAGGTAACATGTCCTTAGAAATGGTTATATGGTGAGGGGATTTAGTGATTTAGAATGAGGTGTTGAGGAGTCATGCTGATGTTGGTGTATCGAGGATTCGACATGGTACTTGAGCTAAGAAGCAGAGTACATAAGGTGTGTACAAGTTTCGGATAAAAAACCAAAATAACAAAAGGAACCAATATAACAACATACCTCAGCAGCAGCAAATCGAAGCTTGGCTTCATCCAGTTGCTTTTGAGCACCCCTTACAGAGATCCATATTGACTGGGCAGACAAAAAGCCCAAAATTACTCAACATTACTTTGATATTAGTCTTAAGTCAAACGGATAATACTACTCACTGTAATTTTACGTCATACAAAATTAAGGGGTAGTATGATCATTAATCAAGCATGCTAAAAGCATTAATCCTTTCGAAAGGAAGTGCCTGAATAGAGACTTGGTAACATCCCTTTGGATGCATTTTTTGAAAAGGCAGAGTGGCAAGCAAGAAAAACCGGTCTGCAACACTTTTAAGTTCATGTACATTTAGATATCTGATTTTAAAATCCAAGTGTTGCACATTGCCAGAATATTGATATGTTGGGTTAAATTACCATCCAATTAATGCTACAGAAAGTTAATCCCTGCTCTTATAAATTGCCTTATCAATACAATTTAAAAAGACATTTCGTATGAATATTTGGAAAGGGTAAAAGTCAGTATATGAATATGCCTAAGTGAACTACTTCATTTGCTTTGAAGATCATTTCCCCCATCAGTAATTTCAATGGGTAGTGACATCCCAAGTCCACCAACCCACATAGAAAAATAACAACAGATATCTACTTCATGAATATATCAAGTGGATTACATTGTTGAAGATTTTAAAAGGATGATTTGAACCTAGGAAAGGCAGAAAACTTTACCTGTACAGAAAGAACAGCTGCTATAGTAAGCATCTCCTCGGAGCACCCAAGTTCATTAGATGCAAGAATAGCTTTTGAAAGCATAGGATCCTGTTTTTTGAGAGGCAAAAAATCATGAAACATCGAAAGATGAAAGAGCCGTCATAAAAATATGGATGAGGTATATAGAATTTACATGAAATTATGTCATTAATACATCAAACTATCAAAAGACAAACACAAAAAGGTAATTAAAACTTGTCATGAAATTGTATGCAGGCCTCGAAATGCAGAGTTTGTTTGTTCTAACGAGCTAATATTTTTGTTGCAATGTTACCTAAACTAGGGTACGGATATCGAATACGGGTGTAGAATTGTAGATCCTAGTATCCGTTACGTCATTTTTAGAATTTTAGGATACTGGGACACCATCCGAATATTGGATACGAGTATGGGGGTTCGGGAAAATTAAAAGAATAATTTCTCAATTAAAAAGTATTGATAATTGCCTAAAAATATATTAAAACAAAAAAAAATTTTCCAATTACAGACGCAAAGGTAAGCATTTTGCAAATTACAGTCGCAATGTTTGTATTTGCGAATTACAGTCGCCAAAGTATCAAAGTTTACAAGTTTAGGCCAAATACACAAGACTCTGACCACTTAACCTAAACTTCTAACCAACAAAATGGTCGGAATTCTGTGTTTTGGCCTAAACCTGCAAACTTTGATACTTTGGTGGATGTAATTCGCAAAAAATAAACATTGAGGTTGTAATTTGCAAAAGAACTAACTTTAAGGCTGTAATTCGCAAATTAGTCTTAAAAAGTTAATAAAACCTAAAAATTTCCATTAATATTAATAGTCAATAAAAATTAAATGTGAAGGAAAAAAAATGACCATTATTATCCTAAACTGAACTTAAATAGTACTTTAAAGGAATTAAAAGTCTCAAACACTAGATTCAAAAAATTAATGGGGGAGAGAGAAAGTGAGAACAAAGAGATAATGGATGGACATGTCCAACAAATATTGATGTGTGTCAATAAATATAATACTATAGGCAAGCATTTAAAAAAAGAAAAATAATAACTGAAGCATGGGCGGATTCACATGCCCTCATGTGAGAATACCACATTTTTTTAAATATAAAAAATAGAAATTCCATGCGTTACCCCGAGTATTTAGCTTTTCCACAAATGTTATTAAAATTCGCATGGGGACCTTTAACTTCCAAATTTTCCATGTGGTAAACAAAATGTTGAGTTTTTGATCAAATTAAGTATTTATTTTCACTGTATTTTGAAATATGAGGTCAACTAGGGTGATCATGACATTTATTTTTTTATGAACATCTCATTACATTGGGTAAAAAGAACATAAAGTTAACAAAAAAAATTCACTTTTGTCTACCACATGGAAAAGTTGAAAGGTCAAGGTCACTACGTAGATTAAAAAATGTGTCTACCACGTGGAAAAGCCAAAAATTCAGGATTACCACATGGAATTTCCCATAATATATAGCTTGTTGCAACAGGCATCGAACCCTCGACAGGTTGTAGGTTGTAAGGCAAGTGCATAACTTGTTGTGCTATGCAATTATATTTACAAATTGTTCAATTGTACGCGAAGCTCAATTAAATGCAGTTACAATCTCCACAAAACCTATTTAAGATTTCTTGACCGTACAAAACCCAAATCAGACCCATGTTTCTTTGTTTCATTGTACAAAAAAACCATCTGCCTCTCTTACACATAAGTGACCGCCCACCGCGCAAATTGTCGACCGCCCACTAGAGCCGCCACTAGCCCAATCACCACAAACTAATTTGGCAATTGCACTGTTTTTGCATAATTTAAGAAAAAAATTTAATAAATTGTAATTTTAAACATAATAAATGATTTGTGACTTCTAAATAGGAATATTTAATTATAAAGGTATGAACTTTGCCTGATTTAATTCTAAAGGTTCGAATTTTCGTTTATCTTATAAAGGTTCGAACTTTGGGGGTCATCCGCTTTTAAAGGTTCAATCGGTTTTAATAACCTGGAATATAATGTTACCATCTTCTTCCTTAACACCTTCTTCCTTAAACACCTCCATTAATGACTTCTTCAACCTCTTCATCAATGGCTTCTTCAACCTTACTACAAAAATCCCCAATTCAACTCCAATTTTAATCAATTTTACTCCAATTTCACTCAAATTCATCTCATAGAAGTCAGCATCCTTCTAAAAATCACTTCTTTTTAAAAATCTCTAATTTCCAAAAGTTAGGTTTTTGAATTATCAGTTAAGATCTTTCATGTTTATTTGAATTAACCTCAACATCAATGTCTAAAGTGAATTAACCCAGAAAAACAATGGTGAAGGATTACAGTTTTAAAATACTAATTAATGTTAAACAAGATTAAAAATGAGGGTATAAACCAGTAACAATTGATTACCCACCACAGGAACAACGTCATCTGGCCCAAAGAAGCAGGCTGAGACATGGGTTCAAGACGAAACCCAAAATTTGATCGCAATAAGGAGAGAAATGGACTCACTATTCAACACTTCTAAATCTAATAAGCATTTATGGGAACAAATTTCAGCAAAAATGAGGGAAAGAGGGTTTGATTGAAGCCCAACTATGTGTACTGATAAGTGGAGGAATTTGCTGAAGGAATTCAAGAAAGCAAAACAACAATTGGGTAATGGTTGTAACATAAATGAATCTGCTAAAATGTCTTATTATAAAGAAATTGAAGAAATTATAATGGAAAGGAATCGGTATTCTTCTTCTAATGTGGCTGGATAAAGAAGTCCTAGTGAAATCTTTTGAATTATGAAGGAATCGATGATGGGAAGATTCCTTGAAGATTAAATTAAGGAGAGAAAAAGTTATAAATCCTTTGAATTTGATGATGTTTTTGCAGACTAGAAAGAAGGAGAGAAGAAGATGATGAAATGGTGGAAGAAGATGAAGATGATGAAATGGTAGAAGAAGATGAAGATGACCTTTTCATCCGGTTACAGGTCATCCGAACCTTTAAAACCGGATGACCCCCAAAGTACGAACCTTTATAAGATAAACGAAAGTTCAAACCTTTAGAAGCAAATCAGTCAAAGTTCACACCTTTAAAATCAAATCTTCCTTCTAAATATTGATTTTAATTTTAATGTATTCCCAATGATCTTATTACTCGTCGATTTCAAGATATGAAAACTCATCGAAATAGATTATAAAATATTATTTTATAGCGTTGTATTTAAAACATTTTTATATATATTTACGATTTTAAATTTTTTATGAAATTATTTTTTATCAATTGTGCTCCCACTAAGTTTTAATTTTGAATCTGCCATTGAACTGAAATGGGGTAAAAAGTGCAATCTAGTGTAATTTCAAAAATTAAGTGAGAAAGAAGGTCTGATAGAAAAAAAAATAGAGAAAACAAGGCGAATGAATAATAGAGAAGTGAAGAATGACAACAATGTCCTTCAAAAGATAATTATGAGGGGCTTTCATCATTAACGACCAAGCCCCAAATTTTCAACCTCAAAGAAGACAGGTTGGAGCTTTAATTTTCAGATCTAGGTTTTTAAAAAAAATCACAAAACCTAAAAATGGCAGCACACTTGTAATATATTCACTCTACTCTTAAAAGATCATACCCATGTTTGGTCGGGCATACCGGATGCATACCCAGCACAAACACCAGTAAGGCGGGGAAAGTGGCGAGTCCAAGTAACATAGTTTTGTTGTTCACGTCCGATGTTTAACGAACAAGCCCAAAAGTAAGCAAACTATTTAAGAATTTTTATGGCAAAGAAGAAAAAAAGAACTAAATAATACGCTTGACTTTTGATTTTATATGTGTCAAATTGTATGTACTCCTTCATGTTTACAACCACCTTAGTCCCTTGTTTCAACTTTTATATACTTTAACTTTCTTAGTTTGACTTTATATTCCCCTTAAATATTTGACCCTAGTTCCAAACATGCCCTTAGGAGTAATATAGATGATGTCAACTATTGGATGCTAACATTTTTCCAATCATATACCCCTATCGTTTGCCCCAATTCAACCAATCCCAATAAGATTTAACGCAATGACGCCAACGAAATGATAGATTTACAAAATTTAATAAAAGCAATTTTGAATTCTTTAATGTTTATCCTAAGAATCTCTCAATTTTTTTCCTATGTGCAAATCCACACATTATAAAACGACAATCATAATTTTACTTCACATGCTTTATCCATTTCTCCACGATTTCCATGCAAATGATATTGCTTTTCAATCCAATAACTAGTTAATCATGTAATATCATTAATGTTTATTACAATTACATGTTATCAAGCTGAACCCTCAACCCACAACAACGAAACAGATAAATCGCAACTGGACATTAATTCTTCTTTTTATTGAAATTCTAACGACTAAAAATGTCAAATTAAAAAAATAGCCCTAGCACGTACGTACCAGTGGAATCTCCGCAACTTGGAATCCAGTAGGCGAAGTAAGTTTGGCGTCATCATCGAGCACATTTAGCGAGTACAATACTTCAAGAGCCCTAATCATAGCTTCTGGTGATGGTGATGCAGGCCAATCAAAGCCCAAGATGTTATCAATTCCTAGAGCCTTTAACTGTACACAAGAGGAGCATTGCTAAGTAGGATTTATGTGAATAAAATATGCACGTGAATGAATGGGGGGGCACTTAAGTTGTCAGAACGCAAGTAATATTTTTAATTGGCATATGTGAAGACACATAATTCATTCAACAAAAAACAAAATGACGCAAGGTAGGGAAACCTCGATTCCAATATAAATCAAAGCAAAAAAAATATAACTCCAAACATCCAACACATCACAAAAGAAATGTTGATGAACTTTCGATGAACATGAACCCAAAGAAAAGTTGATACACCACTCGCTCCCGTAAAGAAACCAAAGGAAAATCTTGTGTGGAAAATTTTTTGATAAGAGCACCCACATACATCATATCATTTGATTCTGCTACAAAAGATCAGGCAACAATTTGTATCTAGATTGGGAGGGAATCTCACAATACTTGAATTTCTTTTTCATGGGAATCTAGACACGCAGATTGAGTGGGAGCCATGACTGCTCCGGTACCAAGTGATATACCTGGTTTTTGAATGCAAGCTGTAAATTTATAAATCAGCCAAGGAAGAAGACAAATACTCAAAAAGAACAATAAGAGCGATGGAAAGAAAAAGATGAGAAAAATTTTATTATAGGGACAAGTTAAATAGAAGTCTTTGAGTGATTACCAAACTCCTAAACAGTGAATATCTTCTTAATCCTTTACCCTATGTTTACTCGGACCCTCCATTTTTCTAGCTCACCGATGTCCAGTACAGCCAGTACGGATACCGGTGCCGGACACGTGCCCGGTACGTCGGATTGCACATGGGTACTTCACATTGTCATACAAGCGTCAAGAAAATAGGCAACTAAATGTTACTTAAAAGGATACAAGTCTTCACTTTTAAAGTTGCTTGACACTTAGTCACAGAGAAAAAAATTTAAATACTACCCACACATGCTTAATGAGCATCAATGATATGACCAAGTTTGTGGTAAGGAAACAGAGGTCAACTTGTATGAACTGGTAAATGGCTAATGTGAGAAGAAGATTAGGGAAAAGAAAGAGTAAGTAGAGAAGAAATTAGAAATTAAGAATAAGAAATTGAGAAGGAGAGCAGAGGATAAATAAAGGAATGAGAATATAAGAGGGAGAATTCATAAAATATTCATTTCATGTTCTAACCAATTATTACATCATCATATATACAGCTAAAATGCCTAACACCCTTGTTGCCATTTGCTAAATTGGTTACATAATATTTCTTTTCTAGAAGCTTCACTAAAAGACTATTTTATCCCTCTTATGTAGATATTGTTTCATCACATAACTTCACACAAAAAACAACACCCCTGGTCTTTGTCACAAATCACAATATTTATTATACATTGGCAAGCAAATGTCAAAAGATACAAGGCAAGTAGAAGGAAAGTTGGCAAGCATGGTTTAAACTTTAAAAACAAACCTCTTCAAGAGTGGCATGTCAAAAGATAGAAGTGGAACAAAAACATAGATGAAACTAACTTGTAAAACGCAGGAGACAAGAGTTGATCTCTGCATCTCTGGAATCCCCTCAGCTAACATTTTATTTACATAATATTCTTCCGTGTATAACCTGAGTTGATGATTCAGATAAGTAGCATTATAAACTGTGTTAACCCACAAATACTACCAATGTCTTGAATCCCTTCAAGCTTTTAGTAGTTGAAATTAGGATCAAAGAGCATTTAAAGTATTTCAATAACATCAAATGAAACCAAAGTGGCCAAATGCATATTAGAATCCATAAGGGAAAGGGGGGTGATAAGATGAACTATTTCTAGGGAAAGGGAAGTGAGAGCATTATAAGAGAGAGTCATCAACTAAAGAAAAAATTTATAACATCTCACCATCAAGATTCAAGCATTTCCCAGTTTCCATGGATTCATCCAACATTTCTAACTAAACTATGGCATCACAATCTTCTGAATTTTTAAAATTTAAGTTTCTCCTAAGTCTTAGGCATATTGATGGCTGAAACTTTGAAGTTTGAGTTTTGATTATTTAACAATCATTCTAGCACCCCATTGAAAATCATAATATGTAACAATCAACAAAATCATGGAGTGTCAAAATTATGTTGCCAAGAAGGGACACAGAGAGCAAGAAGTTCACCAGTAGAACCCACTTAACCAGGATGTTCAGTTCATATCTAACCCTTCAAGAAAAGGAGATAAAATGCTCCCAATAGAAAGAAATACTAAACTCCGGGAAATAACTAAATAATTTATTCTTGAAAAGTTGCATGTCAACGAGTGATGTAAAAAAGTATTCACAACAACACCACTCACAAAGATAAGTGTCAAGGAAGACAAGGTACCTGTAACACTTCCCAGGTCTCACTCTTCCAGCCCTACCCGCTCTTTGTCTTGCAGAAGCCCTAGATATGGGCGCCACCACCAAATTCTCAATGTCAGACATCTATCAAACATAACTATGTCAGAAAAGATGACAAAATGAAAATTATGAGCTACGACTGAGAAGGTATAACCATAAAATCCTCTTAAACACAATATGTGAATTGATACCAAAACATCACATTAAGATAAATCACCAAAAATATTCAAAAATCCTTCTAATCTGAATGTGATATTGTAGAAACAAGTCAGTAAATCATAAATGCAATTAAGAAAAGATATGGTTGGCAAGTACCGGATCATAAAATCGTTGCTTTGAGAAACCACTATCCACAACATAGACTATTCCCTACAAGAGACAAGTTTAAAGTAAGGCATAAGAAAGCAACTACGGCTGCTCTTTGTATTAAATTAATACACACTATTACCTCCAAGGTCAATGATGTCTCTGCAATATTTGTTGAAATTATAACCTTCCTTTTCCCCCTAGGTGTAGGGGAAAAGACAAAATCCTATACAGTATTTCATGATGTATAATGCATGTTAGAATACTACAATACGGAGTACAAATCAGGCAATTAGTATCGTCGTCATTCTTACCTGCTCTGTACGTGGAAGCCCAGAGTACAGACGCAGAACAAGCAATTCTGGCAAAGCATAAAACAAAAACCAAAGAACTAAATCATAATTCATAACAACTTTTTCAAATTTTGTTCAGTGTTCTTAGTACAATAATTTTTGAAAATACAGAATTAAAGGAGGGGAAGAGAAAAAAGTACACCACAATATATAAGACATCTTAAGCATTCTATTGATACCTCACACGCACATATACAAACACAATAAACCCTTCATCTTCAAGCAAACATTCACAACTTGTTTTTGTTTTGGTCAGCTATATACCCAACCACTCTTTGATGATTCTACCCATCTTCCTTCTCATGCATAGAAAAACAAATCTTATGGTGGTGTCGTACACAAAATTCTTTACAATTTAGACTCAAGAATTGCCTTAATGGGGGCACGGATGATTATGCTTTACCCTCAAACATTTTGGACCGCTTAGTGTAAGTCAATTTCAAAATCCGAACACCTTTTGTTTTGAACATTTTAGACCTTATTCCACTCATTTTAACAGTGCGGTTTATTCTTAGGAAATGTGGGGAGAATTTGTAGGTAATTGGACACTTGAATCATTAGAGTTGGAATTCAAATCTAGAAGTTATAAGCATTTTAGTAAGAAATATCAAGAAATTTAATTATTCCCTTCTTTAATCATTTTTTGTTTTAGAAATTATATGTGTTTGAGCATGAAACTAATTTACTCCATTTGGGAATTAAGATACTTATGATTGAGGGATTTGAACTTCAAATTGAATGCATAATTAATAGAGGTTTATGTGCTTAACGTTTACACAAACACATTTTTTTTCTTACAATTTGTAAAAATCGTATTTGACATGATATTTATATGGTTTATCTTGAATGGAAAATTTGAAGAGGTTACATGATTTATGATTTAAATAATGATTCATGAGTTTGATGATGTTAGATGGATGTTTTATGGCTCATAATATCCTTGTTAAGTTTAAGTAGCAAATAAAAGTGTTGATTGAAGTTTTGAACTCATGCATGTTACATTTCAATTGATTTTATGTTATAACGTGTTGTTTTGACTATAATTCAAATTATAAAAACTTCTTATTATGCACCATAAAACCTAAAAATCTATTCTTTTAAAAATCTTTTATGAAGTATAATGATATAATACTTTTGTAAGAACAATGTTTAAAAAGAATCTATAAATAAGTTTATCTTTAAACATAAACTTATTTATATAAATAAGTTTATCTTTAAACATAAACTTATTTATAGATTCTTTTAAAAGATAAGTTTTATTAAAAGTAATTTTTTTAAGATAAACTTATTTATAGATTCTTTTAAAAGATAAGTTTTATTTAAAGTAATTTGAGTACAGTCTTACTTCTTACGAAAAGACACTTAATTTTACTAAAGTGTGGTTTGTTAAATGACTCTTTTAGTTAATTATCTTTGAATGGAATGTTAAATGATTCAAGCTTTTTCTTTTCTTTGATAACAAGGATTTTGTATCAAAGTGCTATGGGCTGGAATTAATGGTGAAAAACAGAAAGTAAATTGAGGAGAAGAATGAAGGTTGTATTAGAAAAGAAAGAAAGATTTCAATAGCTGATTTTCGAGTGTCAGTCACTCCTGCCTTAGTAATTCAAACACTGCTTAATTGATGATTACTACAAAATAAGAGCTACTATTTATAGACTACATTTTGCTAGTTGCCAGCTCATAAAATGCCTAACAGAAAGCATAACAAATTCTCCCCCCTTATTTTATATTTCCTTCATTCAGTTATAACAACCCATGCCACGTCACAGGTTTGTTGCTACTTGATTTCCCGCCTTCTTTTTCTTTCTCTGATAAGTAATCCATACTCTTTCTTTGGTGAATGGCATAGCAATACCCCCGCCGTGAAGACGCACCTTGTCCTCAAGGTGGAAGGATGGATATTGTTGAGCAAGAAGGGCAGCTTCCTCCCAAGTGGCTTCAGTGGAAGGTAAATCAGACCACTGTATTAAGGTCTCCAAGGTACCATCAGCACGATAACGGACTTTCAGAACAGCAGCAGGTGTTGCTTGAAGCTCCAGAGAATCAGTGAGTTGGGGAGGAATGGCGGATGGAGTAAAATTTCCAGTGGCTTTCTTGAGTTGGGAGATGTGGAAGACGGGATGAATGCGGCTGTATGGTGGAAGGGCTAACTCATATGCAGCTGGACCAACACATTTGCTGATTTGGTAAGGGCCATAGAATCGAGGGGCAAGTTTCTCATTAAGGTGACGAGCTAAGGATCTTTGACGGTAAGGCTGCAATTTAAGAAAAACTTCATCACCAACATTGAATTCCAGGAACCGTCTATGTTTGTCCTCATTGTGCTTCATAATTTGCTGGGCACGGAGCAAATGGAACTTGAGATCGTCCAATTGGGCATCACGTGCTTGTAACAGCTCCTCTAAACTGCCAAGGGAAGTGAGGCCATGACCAATGCGAGTAAGGTGCGGAGGTTGTCGCCCATAGAGAGCTTGGAATGGGGACATCTTGGTGGAGGAGTGCGGAGAGGTATTGTAGCTATACTCAGCCCAATGGAGCCAATCCAACCACTTCTTGGGTTGCCCGTTGATAAAGCAACGCAAATAGGTCTCAAGAGTCTTGTTAACCACTTCCGTTTGCCCATCAGTTTGCGGGTGGTAGGCGGTGCTTCTTTTGAGAGAGGTGGAGTGTAAACGAAAAAGCTCGCGCCAAAAGTGACTCATGAAAATTTTATCTCTGTCAGAAATTATGGATGATGGGAAGCCATGAAGACGAACAACTTCTTTAATGAAAGTGTCAGCGACAGTAGCGGCAGTGAATGGATGACTCAAGGCAATAAAATGGGCGTATTTGGTGAGACGATCAACCACGACCAAAACGGTGTTCTTGCCCTTCACCTTAGGTAAGCCTTCAACAAAGTCCATTGATATATGCTCCCACACTTGATGAGGTATCGGAAGTGGCTGCAGTAGACCGGCTGGACTGAGAGTAGAGTGTTTCTGACGTTGACAAATTTCACAGGCCTTAACATATTCAGTGATGCGCTTTGTCATACCCTCCCAAAACCAATCGCGAGCTATGCGTTGGTAAGTTTTATGTTCACCGGAATGGCCACCTGTGGGAGAATCATGATGGAGGTGAAGTAAAGTGGGAATGTAAGCTGAATTTTTAGGTAAGACAAACCTCCCTCGATAATACAATCGATCATTGTGTAAGGTAAAGCCACGAAGGGTGGGTTCATTGGCTTGGAGTTGTTGTTTGATGGATTGTAGCATGGTATCTTGCTCTACGGACTTGTCGATCTGTGCCCAGTCTATCATATGAGTGCTGCACATAGACCCGAAATCTGCTTCAGGATGGGCTCGCCGCGATAAAGCATCCGCAGCCTTGTTAGTCAAGCCCGGATTGTAGTGAATCTCAAAATCGTAGCCCATAATTTTGAGGAGCCATTTGTGATATTCCGCACCCACTTCTCTTTGCTCAAGTAAAAATTTCAGACTACTTTGGTCAGTCCGCACCACAAACTTGCGTCCCAAAAGGTAATGACGCCACTTAAGGATGGCAAAGACGATGGCCATCAACTCCTTTTCATATATCGGCTTGAGACTAGCTCTTATCCCCAGTGCCTTGCTAAAGAATGCTATGGGATGCTGCTCCTGAAGTAACACTGCACCAATTCCAGAGTTAGAAGCATCTGTTTCAATGATAAACAATTTGGAGAAGTCAGGTAAAGAAAGAACGGGGGCCTTTGTCATAGCCTGTTTGAGAGCTATGAAGGCAGCGAAGGCAGCCTCATTCCAAGCAAAAGCATCCTTGCGGAGTTGCTCGGTTAACGGTCTAGCAAGCTGAGCATAACCCTTAACAAATTTGCGGTAATACCCGGTGAGGCCAAGAAAACCTCGAAGCTCCTTCAAGGTAGTAGGAATGGGCCAAGACATCATTGCTGAGACCTTGTCCATATCCATTGCTACTCCTGAACCTGTAATAACATGACCTAAATAGGTCACCTGATTAACTCCAAAAGCACACTTACTTTGCTTCACAAAAAGAGAATGTGTTTGCAGTGTTGTCAAGACCAAGGAAAGATGACTAACATGATCAGCTACTGTTTTGCTATATACCAAAATGTCATCAAAGAAGACTAAGACAAATTGGCGAAGGTAGGGTTTGAATACATCATTCATGAGGGCTTGGAAGGTTGCGGGGGCATTGGTTAGACCGAAGGGCATTACTAAGAACTCGTAGTGCCCTTCGTGGGTTCGAAAAGCTGTTTTTGAAATATCCGCCTCACGCATTCGGATTTGGTGATAGCCGGACCTTAGATCCAACTTAGAAAATATTTGGGCTCCATGAAGCTCATCAAGCAACTCATCAATATTTGGGATAGGAAATTTGTCGGGAATGGTAACTTTATTTAGGGCTCGGTAATCGACGCAAAAACGCCATGAACCGTCTTTCTTTTTGACGAGAATAACGGGGCTTGAAAAAGGGCTAATGGATGGTCTAATCACCTGTGCTTTTAACATATCACGCACCATTTTCTCAATCTCTGTTTTCTGTATTTGGGGATATCGGTACGGTCTCACACAAACTGGGTTAGTTCCTTCCTTCAAGGTTATGGAATGGTCATGGGTACGAGGTGGTGGTAAGGTTGTGGGTTCAGAAAATATGGTGGGAAATTTGTCTAAGATGGGTTGAAGGTAGGCAGGAATAGGAGGGGTTTCATTGTTTTGTGGTTGGTCATGTTGCTGGACTTCATTTAATTCAAGAAACAGCCCTTGTTTCTCCTTTTTCAACATTCTCTCCATGGCTTTGAGAGATATCTGAGATATTCCCAAAGACGGGTCGCCAACTAATTCCACCAACTGTCCCTCCCAATTGAATCGCATGACTTGTTTCTTCCAATCTGTAGTGGTTTCCCCTAATTTCTCCAACCACTGTAACCCTAAGATTACATCAGAATTACCCAGTTCCAAAATCAAGAAATCCTCCAAGATTATCATACCTTGAACTTCAACACACAAGGCTTTACATTCTCCTTCTCCTTGAATCCGTTCTCCATTTCCAAGAGTAACTCCAAACTTCACAGAGGTCGAATAGGGTAGGTTTAGTTGCTGGACAGTTTTGTGGGATATGAAATTGTTTGTCGCCCCTGGATCGATCATTATGATTACTGCTACTCCTTCAATCAGCCCCTTGAGCTTCATTGTCTTTGGATTACTGATTCCCATAACAGAACTTAAGGATATATCCGCCATCGGTTCTGATTGTTGTTCCTCACTAATTTCCACTCCTTCCACATCAATGGTTTCATCACCTTCGTCCTCCGAAATCACTAAAACACTCATCTCCTTCTTAGAACATGCATGATTGTGAGACCATTTCTCATTGCAAGTAAAACATAAGCCCTTGGCCCGACGTTCCAACATTTCCCGGTTTGTAAGGGTGAGACGAGGTCGATTTTGGTTGTGATTGGGGTAAGGTTGTGAGCGGTTTGGATTGAAGGGTGCTCGGCGGTGGTGGTTCTGGTTTGAGTGGGTGTGGGTATTTTCGGTCATGGGGAAATTTTTGGAGTGAGAATTTGAGTAGTGGGGTGGGTTATAGTGGGGTGGATTATTAAAGTAAGGTTTCTTTTGGTATGGGTATTCTTTGGTGGGTCCCGTAGGAAAATAAGCCTCAGGATGTAATTTCTGATCTATCCTTAGAGATAAGATCATAGCCTCTTTAAGAGTGAGGGGCCCATGTATTCTAAGTTCTCTCCTGACATCATCTTTTAATCCCTTTAAATAAGACCCCATAGACATAGATTCTTCAATCTTACCAATTGGATTTGCTTTGTCAATGAACTCCTTTTGGTAAGCTGCCACCGTCTCCTGCTGCGTCACTCTCATCCACTGCTCCGGTAAGGTACCTTCATCAAGCGGTTGGAAATACTCCAGCAACAACAGTTTAAGTTCTTCCCACCGGCGAATTGGTTGTTGTTGATGCTCCCAATGGAATCTCGACAGGGCATCCCCTTCAAGACTCATAACGGCGGCCTCCATGATTTCTTCCTCCGGCATATTATAAAAGTTAAAGTACCGTTCGGCTTGAAAAATCCACCCATCGGGGTTCTCTCCAGCAAAATTAGGTAAGTCGAGTCTCTTAGATCTCCAACTTCCTCTTTCGGATGATTCGAGGTTGTTTAGGGCTAGGTTGTTGGTGGGATTCGGGTTGGGCTGGTTAAAGGGTGGTGGTCCTTCAATAAGGGTTTCGATTTGGGTATTTTTTTCTGGGTTTATTTTGGCACAAATCATTTGTAGGGTTTGGTTAATCATGGTAATTTGGGCGGATAGGTTTTCATGTTGTTGGGTATTTTGTGAGATTTCTGTGCGGATTTGGTCGAGTTCGGAATTGATTTGGGTGGGTATGCGAATAATTTCTGCCTCCAGATCTTCAATTCGCTGGGTATTAGTTGGGTTTACCATGTTTGTGGGGATCTTTGCTCTGATACCAGATTGCTATGGGCTGGAATTAATGGTGAAAAACAGAAAGTAAATTGAGGAGAAGAATGAAGGTTGTATTAGAAAAGAAAGAAAGATTTCAATAGCTGATTTTCGAGTGTCAGTCACTCCTGCCTTAGTAATTCAAACACTGCTTAATTGATGATTACTACAAAATAAGAGCTACTATTTATAGACTACATTTTGCTAGTTGCCAGCTCATAAAATGCCTAACAGAAAGCATAACAAATTCTCCCCCCTTATTTTATATTTCCTTCATTCAGTTATAACAACCCATGCCACGTCACAGGTTTGTTGCTACTTGATTTCCCGCCTTCTTTTTCTTTCTCTGATAAGTAATCCATACTCTTTCTTTGGTGAATGGCATAGCACAAAGTTACTTTGTTAAAAGATTCAAATTGTTTTCTTTCTTAGATGACAATGATTTTGTTTCAAAAGGACTTTGTTAATAAGAATACCATGAAAATAAGTACTTCTAAGTAAACTGATGTGTGTACTGTTTCGTCAATTCTATAGTCAAGAGCGTATCTATAACAAAATCAAATGATGTTGATAATGTTTTAAAAAAATGTGCTTGATGAGGTTAGAAGCCGAATCGATGTTGTCACATAGCAAAACTCCAACTAAATTAACCAGTACATATATTATTATATTACCATCTATAGGTATATGGTTTTATGTATAAGTTGAAAACTGTCAGTTGAGAACATTGACAGCCCATGGATCCACTCATCCACCTCTGTCTATATTGACACTCGGTGGGTGACAATGATTGATAAGTTCATCTTAGGATCATGTTTATTTTCGTGAAGTGTAGTATGTCGTAAGGACATTGAAAAACTTGTATTTTGTTAAAGACGATTTTATGTTTAAGGGGTTTTATGTTAATGGACTGTATTAAATTTTATGTTTACGAACTATATTAATTAGAGACTAGGGTTGTAATTAAGACTAAATTTTTGTTGTAATGTTGGGTTCACTTTGCGTTAGATACTTTCCAAAAACAACTCTAGCACTAGTATTAAGTTGAATTAAATTAAGCTTTCTCAAAAGCAGAGCTAGTAGATTTCAGGTTGTTTCACTTACTTATTGGTTCATTAAACCCCCGTCTTTGCACATGCTCAAACAGTCAAGAAAGTATTGATCAGTACTAAAAATTAATTGAATCTGGATATGAACCAAATCCAAATCTATATGACCCTAAACTAACCCCTCATATTTGTTGAACGTATGAACTAAAGATACATTTGACAGCACCATCAATCTGTCAACTTCAATAAATAAGCAGAACTAATAGTAAGATGCAAAAAGCATATTTATTAAGACAAGCTTCAAGCAAATGTGACAAGGAAAAGTAATTAAGTGATGTTAATGGCCTACCTCCAGTGCTTTTGTCAAAACTCTGAGCTTCTTCATTCAGCAGCTGAACAGCAGCCTCAATATCATCTTGGCCAGTAAGAAATACAAGTATATCGCCCACTGTTTTCTATAAACCAAATATGAAAGTATGCAGAATGAAAATTGATTGGAGACACATGAGGTCAAGCAAAGCATCTAACAGCATTTGCAATAATAGTAACAAAATTTAAAGCTTAATGAATCTCTCTCGTCTCTAAGAAATATTCCAAAAGACCAACAAAGATCTATGACAATTAAGCTTTTATTTTGTCACTATTGACGTTAGTGCCTCGAAAGCGTTGATATACTCAGAGATTGCAAATAAAAGGCCCAAAAAAAATTAAGGGTAGTTGTAACTTGAAAGTTTGTAATTACTATAACAATGAGATGACTCACATTAGGAAAACTCTAAAGAAAATGACTAGAAAATTTTTTGACTAACTACCAATTTCTACTGTAGATCAAGAAAGATACTTTGTCAGACAACTAGCAGCAAATTTTCGATCAAAGCACAGCAAAAAGAAATTCAAATGAAAAGGTTAACAGCTTCTTTCTTTTCCCAAAAGATCAGAACCAGCTACCTGTTTGTGAATCATAATCACAGTTGAAACAGCTGCTTGAAGATAGTCAGAGACGGGTTCCTGAACATAATTGATTTCCACATTAAAGCCTCTTCCCTGGATATTTATGGTGCATATCTTTAGTATCTCTTGAGACAACACAGCAGCAAGATTTGGCAAGGATGAGAATCATAAACCAGTATAATATACCTCAACTGAGATAATAGCAGGCTCTGTATTTGGCACCAGTTTGTCTTCAGTTCCTCGATGCTTTTTACTAATTTAATAGCCAAAAGCATAAGAATTCAATATCCATCTATTCAACTAGAAGCATAGATAACAAATATTCATCTATTTTAAACTAACAGCTTAACTGATTGATGAATTGGACAAACATAAAATGCACTTCCTCCGTCCCTTTGCTTTGCCACACTTCATAAAATATCATCTATCCCATTAAATTTGCCACACTACTCTAGTTTCAATTTTGACAATGGTCCGACATATTTTCTTTTAATCTCATCCTTCCTTATCCATTCCATTATTTTTTGTCTTATTCATCAAATAGAACTTTACAAAACAACTGTATATATTTGTTTCAAAATAAAAGAAACAGAGAGAGTATTGAATAATCTAATTCCACTCACTAAGAAAAGCTCACTGGAATCAAGCAGATACATATCCAAACCATTCCCATGGATGGAAGGAAACCAGGTCAGCATTTACGATACTATCATCAAGTGTAATGACAGGTTGAGCTTCATCTAAAGACAAACAGTAATATTTTGAGCAGAAGAATGCGGAGGAAGATTACAATAATTGTTTTTCCACTTGTAAATTATCATACTCATAAGCCTAGTGTTCAAATGCACTAAATTCAGCAACAAACTTTAAAAAAACAAGCAACGAACCTGTTAAACTCTATGCAAAGACTCAACAAACCAAGCAATGCATTAATTAATAATTACATTAGCATCATTGTAAAGTTTCTCTTCACTATATAAAGATTATCAAATTCATTCAGTTTTTCATATCCACAATACCACCTCATCTCCTCTTTGAACATTATCACGAAAAGGACTATAGGTTTATTCTATTTAAGTTGTTTTAGTAAGATATAAAGAATCAAAATAAACACCCCAGAGTGCCACCCATACACAAAAGAAGGGATAAAAAGAAAAAGGCATATAGAACAATATACCAATAATAAACAAAAAAAAAGTGATGATAACAAGCTAAAACTCGAGTCCAACTATTTAATAACATAAAAAAAATTAGAGGTTTGGCACGTGAAGCTATATCCTAAATGTTGAATACTTTCATTCCCAATGCACCATCAAATTGTAAAAAGGAGCAGCATTCTATATTTCACCTGCAAAGCTTATATCTTCATCCTTCCTTTTCATGTACGAAGAACATCCTTGACAAAATACCAAAAATTCTCTTTATATAGAGTCAAACTGATTTATATTAAGAATATGTAACATCAAGAACTAAAACGGCATTGAAGTGCCACTTTTAGAATGAACGAAAAAGAATTGATACATCAGTAGAAAAAGATATGGAAGATCTAGATTCAAAATGAAAATAGCAGAAAATCGAAATGAACGGAAAAGAAGAGTACATGTGGACAACCATTAGAACTGGTATATTGGTTAATATAGCTGACCCCAATCTTTTAGAATTAACGCTATGGCATTGTTGTTGTCAATTTTGTAAATATGGATCCTTCATAATATTTTTCAATCTTGTCCTCCAAGTCATCTTCAATCTTCATTGCCTTCTTTTTAAGTCTCTTGAGCTTTAACTAGAAAAAAAAATTCTTACAGACAAATAAATCTTCCTCACAAGTTTCGTCCTAAATTAGGAGAAATACAAGTCAAAGTGGCAATTCTAGAGAATCCTTGAGGCAACCTGATGAGTGATGAGCACTAAGGAAGGTGAGGGAAGAAGATGAAAATAGTGACAAAGTGGAACTTGCTCAAGGAGACGACATTTTGCACACTGGTTTATAAGTATTATTGGGAGTTGTGAGCATAAATATTCTAATAGTGTTTGATTTATCAATTCGAACAACCTTCATCAAGGTTAAGAGATAATCACAATGAGAATAGCATTATATTTGAGTTACTATCAAAAAGATCTATGTTAGAGATTTTTTATATTTAATTTAAAGCTTCCACCATTGTAATTAAAGATTTTTTATATTTAATTAATTTAATTTTGGTTATTATCTATGTTACTCGAACTCTATGTTTTTAATGGTGTCCGGTACGGCCGGTAAGGAACCGATCCCGAATAAGTGTCCGGTACACCGAATTGCACAAGGGTACGACACATTTTTGCAAACCCAATTGTCATTCTTACTCTTGCCATTTAAGCTTCAGTTAAAACCGCCAATAAAAGCTATGCGAGATCTAAAACCCATTCAACAATCATTGTGTTTATTGTTTCTTTAATTGTAGCAGCCTAGCATGAGAGGGTTGAGAACAATTTTTTTATGTTTTAGAGAAGGAATTATGAAGACATAGAAGATGAATATGAAGGGAGGCTAGGAGGGAATACTTGTGAAGAAGATAAAGGGAGCGATACAGAGAAATGATGACTTTGGAAAACATGTTGCTTTTAGAAGTCGTGGTTTTTATTGAAAATAATGTGAAAGAGCACAAATGATTGTACTTTTACTATTAATCCTAAAGTAATAATACTAGGGAATACTGGAATTTGTATTATAAAACTGTACTACTTCAATAAGGTCGTTTTTATGTAATTAATAATTTCAAATTCCAATAAGTATTTTATCCCTTAATGTTTGACGTATCCTCATACACTTATCTAAAAATAAGACGGTGTCCGCATATCCTAGAATTTTAAAATTGACGTACCGGACACTAGGATCCACACTCGAAACTGATACCCGTACCCAAGTCCAATTAACATAGGTTATCATATCATATTGCAATCTTTCTTTAACATTAATATAACACATGTTGCATGTCTGTCAAAGCTGTCAAGGCATATTGATGTAATGAATACAAACAGTGTTCTTAAGCTTTCGGAAAGTTCAATAAGCAATAATAAAGAGAAACTGAACAAAATGAGTATTTATCGGTTCAAGCAGAAACCTTCCTCTGAAGAATGATGCTATCGATTTCGCTTCAATAGTTGCAGACGAGATAACTAAACGCAGTTCAGGTCTACGCCTTTGAATCTGAAATTTAGTACCAAACACGTGTAAACACAAACAGAAATAATGAAATTATGTTGACTGTTATGATAAAGCAAAGACACCTTCTTTAGAAGACCAAGTACAACATCAGTTGAAATAGATCTTTCATGTGCCTCATCAACCATGATGACACTAAGAACACAAAAAACACAGCATAAAGAACGATGTTAGAAATTCAGCCGCAAAATGATTAAAATCCATTCAGGCCAAAAACTGAGTCAACTTCCTAAATGAATGATTAGAAGAAAATTGAATCCCATCATATTAGAAAGAAAAGAAGATTTTAAATATAAATATACCACATTAGGATGATTTTGTGAAAATCTCACTATAATTGCACCTTCATTTGAAATCTAAATGACCTTGTGCAAAGACTTTCGATTCCACTCCAACTAATTAGGTGAATTTGTGTGCTAGGGCTAGCTTTTGATCATGCTCCAATGCATATTATGACTATTTGGGCCAGTTCATCCTAACCTCTTAAACCTTAAAGGAAAGATGCAGTTAAAGTTATAATTATACACATAAGACCACCTACAAGTGGAATTGTGAGGTTTAATTTTCACAATACAATACCAAATCATGCATATCAGCTACAAAAGCCAATACAACTCAACGTAAAATTCAATTTTCCTAGAGGGAAAAACGAATGATTGAATAGTGAAACTAAGGTCCACAAACACAATATAGCTCTTAATATTTGTCAATAATCTAACACTTCAAAGAAAACCAATTTAGAGTTCTTCAGAATGTGAAATTAAGGTATAGGACTCATCTTAATTTAACTTATCCAAGTTTAGATGAGTTTTAATATAGACTAGCGAGTTCAAATCACAGCTAAAAAGTTCCAAAAATTCTATCAAGTTCACGTGATTTCAGACAAGGCCCAACAGAAAGACAAAATTAGCTATTCAAGTAAATAAACGGTACCCTAAGAAGGGCTTTGCGCAAGGTTACCATCTAGTTTATATTACTATATAAAATAGTTCAAATTACATAAAGTATGATGAATAACAAGCCACCAAAACACACTATGTATTTTATGTTTTCGGAAAGTTCCAAGAGAAAGAAGAAATTGATCACTAAATTCAAAGCCTAAACCAGATCAAATATAATGCCAAAATTAGGCAAGAATACTTTGTAAATCAAAAGACAAACGGCCCTAAGTGATAATCTTATTACTACACCACTACTAGTGTCATCCACATCTAATAATGCAAAAGAATATTTTTCAAATTATCGGTGTTGTTTGTATGGCTTTTTTATCACTATTTTGTTTGTGTAGATGTCTAGTACTATACCTCACTTAATCATTCAATAAAATACCTGTACTTGGACAGAAGAGGATCATCCATCATTTCCCTCAGCAACACTCCATCTGTAAGGAACTTGATTCTAGTAACACCCTAGAAAAACAATATCATTCCTTGATCTCAACAAGTAAAACACTCAGCTAACAATCATAAAAACACTATAGATTTAGACTTTGTTAATAAAACATTATGTGATGAACATAATGCACATGAATGGAAGAGTTAATATACAAACTGATTAGTGAAAAAGTCTTACCAAGGTCGTCACATCTTCAAATCTGATTACATATCCAACCTCCTCACCAAGTCTGACACCCATTTCTTCAGCAACCCTTGAAGCAACCGACTACAATTTCATGTGACAAAATGGAAAGTATAAGACATGGTTACCGTACAATCAAGTCGATCAATCAATGCTACCATCTCTTCTAATAAATAGAAAGAACAATTAGAAAATTAGACAACTATTTTTGTTAGCTAACGTTCATTAAGTGTGACAAAGCTCACCGCCATAACTTTGAGAATGCAAAATGAAAATGATACACCTTTCAATCACACATTCCATATTTGACAATAGGTATAACATTTAAGCACAAAACCAAAGAACCTATATCACCAGTGGCAATTCATACGCATTGCAAGGTGGTCGTAGCTAAGGCTTATAGTCCAGTATATAACAATAAATCACGCCAAATTGTTCTTAGCACTTAGGCACATGCCAGTGCAAAATGGCTTATCGTTGATGGGATCATAACTCTTGATAATGTGAACACCAAATGCAATTTAGTTTCATGCTTTACCAAAGTTATGATTAGGTACTCAATTGAACAAACATCAATTGAAATTGGGTTATGTCAACGTAAACACAAAGAGGGAACTCAAGGTAAACATTACTTTTGATGTTTGTAAGCATGACGTACTAGGTGATTGTTGCTTAGCATCACAGTTCTCAATCAAGGTTCAAAGTTGAGACCTACCTTAATATAAGTATGAAGTGTGGTCACTTCAAATCAAAGTTGGCATGATATTTTTTATGACTCATCCAATTGGATATCATTAGGATATTATCATTTGTTAAGTATGTCGTACTAAATGATTGTTCAATCCGTAAGAACATTGGCATGAATACATGAGATAATTTTAAATCAAATTTGCGTTTAGAATGTATGAAAGTAATGAATCATTTAGAGTATGTTATTGTTAGGAATATCCCCAAATTACACTCACTCCGTTCCTTAGAGAACTTCCAATTTGTCATTTTGAGGTATTTCATTTGTTGTTCTTGTTCCGAATGAATCTTTCTATTTATATCACAAATTTTGGACAAAAATAACTTAACTCATCCTCATTTTAATATTTTAATAATACTTATGGTCCCAATAATATCTTCCACTAACTTCATTTTAACATTTTTATATTTCTTATGGTCCCCACATGTTTCCCACTAAACTTTATAAAAACATTTTTTAATTAGTTGTGGTCCATATATTTTTTCCACTAAATTTTTTTTAATTATTTTATTTTAAATTTTAATGTTTATGATTCCCATTTTTCCACAATCAAATTTATTATTCAATGAAATAATAAATTCACTTATCTAAAAAACTTCTATTTTTCTTGATTACCGTGAACATTACTGTTGGAACTTTATTAAGGAATAGAGGGAGTATGATATAATCAAGCGAAGTTATGAAACAAAGTAGTAGATTCTAGGGAGGCTTGCGAGGTGCTTGTTCTAACACGGGGTCGCACGTTCAATCACACTTTGCCACTTTGGTGCTTGTTTGAGCAAACTTAGTACCTCTATTCGCAACACGACACATTGTTTCCTTGAGACGTGTGTTTTCATATGCAAGTTACAATTGATGGACAAGTAAGAATTGGATGATTACATGTGTTTTCCTTTTAGATAGAGAGTTAGAGTCATGCAGTGGCCAGTATAATGACAAAGAATTACACGGGCTTTCTCTAATACTGATGATACAAATTAGAAACTTGCAATTTCTTATTCAGCATTTCCAGATTTCATCATCTATTCTAAGACAATATCATTTAGATTATACTAAGAGCATGCTGAGATTAATTGTCTCTTTCGTATTTCATTACATTCCCTGAAATCATTGTGGCAGAAACAACACAAAAGATTAATGTTCGACAAGTTTGTTTACCAAATTCTATGTTGGCTACAATTACATATCTGTTGTAAATTATAGCAATACTGCAATACTACTTTGTGATAGAATTTACTCTAGACTTTTGACAAGACCGATGTCCAACAATATCTTAATTCACACCCTTGAATTAAAGCAAGATATAACAATAACCAACTAATTAATCAGAAAAGTTATTCTATTCTCCTAAAATCAAAGTAGAAAATAAAAAAATAAAAAAAAAAGACAGAACCTGGACAGCAAGACGCCGAGGCTGCGTGCAAGCGATAACATGACCACCATCAGCCCACCCTGCTTCACTTAAATACTACAATTCCACCAAAAGTTTATATTACTAAAAATAATATTTGAGCAAAAACACAAAGAGAGAGAAGAATAAAATGAGAGAAAACCTGAGGGATTTGAGTGGTTTTTCCACTGCCAGTTTCGCCGACAACAACGGTAGTAGCATGATTTTCAACGAGAAAGAGAATAGCGTCTTTGAGCTTATACACTGGCAGTCTCCGACGCTGACTTTCGATGTTATTAGAGTATCCGAAACCAGAAGACGACGATGAGGAGGACGAATAGAAGAAGACAACGCCACCATCATCGTCTTCCACCAGTCGAGGTTTCTCGGTTCCGGGCTTCCAGAACTTTGCCATTGCTACTGGCAGTCACGTTTCCGCTACTAGTTATTAGTACATTTGGGATGCCAGAGAAGAGTGGCGACAGTAGGTCGCTAGTGGCGGCGATGCGGGTGGGTTATGGTTCATGTGGAAGTTCTAGAGTTTTAATGAGAGTAAACTAAGGGGGGATGGCAGAGAATAATGCGCGTTTCCCACGTATGATCACTCACGGTTATAATTGAAATGATATAAGCAAATAATTAAGTTGGTCAAATGGTATATTTATATTGTAGTTTATGTCATTGTAGTGAAAGACAATTTTTATTAACTTACAAAATTAACTGAATTGAAATTCCTTCGATTAATATTCCTGTCATTAATTTAAATCATAATTTTTTATTTTCGTAAAAAATAATATTGTTTGAATTGAAATTCCTGTAATTATTACTCCTGCCATTACTATGAATCCAACGTTTTATTTTTGTAAAAGAATAAAATTGACTGAATTGAAAATTCTGCAATTAATATTCATGTCATTAGTATAAATCCAAATTTTTATATTTGTAAAGAATAAACTTGAGTGAATTGAAAAACCTGCAACTGCCATTAATATAAATGCAACATTTTATTTTCATAAATGACTAAAATTGACTGAATTGTAAATCATTTAATTAATACCCCTGTCATAAATACTGTTATAATACTAGCCAATGAAATAATTACAAATGACACTCTCATATTCACTTTAATTTTCTATACTATACATCAAAATTAGGAAAAATTATATAAAACCACCTAATTTATACACTCTTTTTTAAAAACCACCTGATATAATTTTTTTTGCAAAAAAACCACCTTACATAATGCATTTCTTTGCGAAAGACTACATGTTACTCTATTTCGTCAGTTGACCGGCATGTTTAACGTTTGCCAGCATGTGCTTTTGCAAAAACCATCTTACATAATAAATTTCTTTGCAAAAGACTACCTGGTCAAACGTTAAACATGCCGGTCAACTGACGAAATAGAGTAACAGGTAGTCTTTTGCAAAGAATGTATTATGTAACGTGGTTTTTTGCAAATATTTTAGGGCTTAGGTTTTAGGGTTTAGGGTTTAGGGGTTGGGTTTAGGGTTTAGGATTAGGGTTTAGGATTTAGGGTTTAGGGTTTAGGTTTTAGGGTTTAGGGTTTAGGGTTGGGGTTTGGGGTTTAGGTTGGGGGGGGTTTGGGGTTTTGAGGTTAGGGTCTTAAGGGTTTAGGGTTTGGGGTTTGGGGTTTTCGGGTTAGGGTTTAGGGTTTGGGGTTTTGGGGTTGGGGGTTTGGGGTTTGGGGTTTCGGGTTTAGGGTTTGGGGGTTTACGGTTAGGTTTAGGGGTTTAGGGTTAGGGTTTAGGGGTTAGGGGTTAGGGTTAGGGTTTAGGGTTGGTTAGGGGTTTGGGGTTGGGGTTTGGGTTGGGTTTAGGGGTTTAGGGGTTACTGGGTTTTAGCGTGTAAGGGTGGAGGGTTAGGGGTTTAGGGTTTTGGTTTTTAGGGGTTAGGGTTTAGGGTT